>WBMZ01007713.1:0-46684 GCA_013400975.1 Atrichornis clamosus
GCGGGGCCGGGGCCGGGCCGGGAGGCAGCGCTCCGCCGCGGTGACACGTCGCACAGCCGGCGGGGCGGGGGAGGCGCGCTGCCCGCAGCCCGGCGCGTCCCGGCGGGCCCGGCTGCTGGGGGTCCCTGGGAGAGGACGGAAAGGCCGGGCAGGTCCCCGGGGTGGTCGTGCCGGGAGCGGGGGAGCCCTTCCCTCCCCGCCCTCCGGCCGGGATCCTGCGTCCCTGAGGAATGAGCCCATAGGGAGGGAGGTGCAGCGCCCGCCGGCTGCCTCAGGTCCGCTGCGAGGGTCAGCTCCACTGAGCATAAAAAACAACTTCCAAGCCAGCCCCAACGTTGAGTGTGTGTTTCTTTTTTTTTTTTCTTCTTTCTTTTTTATTTAACCAACGAAGTGGCACAGCCACTCCTGCGGTGATAAAAGTGTGCTGTTTCCTAAATCGCCTTGGGCTTTTCCCGTGCTGAGTTGGGTTTTTGCGTGTTGTGAAGGTGTTTCTGTAGTGTCCTCTGTGTGTGGAGGTGTGAACTGGGAAAGGTGCTTGGCCAGGTAAAGCGGCACTAGTGTTGGGTGGCAGAGCTGCCTTCAGCTGTACTGTGCTGCTTGTTTGTGTTGGCTTTGTGACCTGCACTGTGAACATACATAAAAAATACACCAGGAAGCTTTGGATTAGTGTTACGAAGAAACACATTGGGTTTGGTTTCTGGGAATAGGAATCCGGATATCTGCCTTTGGTCCAAAACTGACTTTCACTCTTTGAACACAGTTCATTAAGACTGTACAGGTCTGGTTTCTCAGAAAGCAGAGCTCAGAGGTGAGCATGCAATTCGTTGCTAACACAAGTAGTCTTAAAACTTGCCTTTGCAATGGGGTAAAAAGTTTATCAAGGAAAGGTCCTAGTCCCAGCAAAGAGGGTGGGAGAGATCTTTTACAAGCTCCTGAATTTCACTGTCACTATGCCTTAAAATTGAGTCGTTTAAGACTATTGTGATGCTTTTTCTGTATTGGAATCATAGGAAAGTACTGCCTGGCAAGGATGGAGTGTCTCAAGCAGTTTCCCAGTACAGGACTCCTTGTTACCATGCTAGATTTAATCAGGTGGATGTGGTACCTGTGGTTGCTCAGGCGTATCTGCCTCTCCTGCAGTCATCTCAGATGCTACATAGAAATTTAGTGTTGACAAAGCAATATTAGCACAATGTGCTGCCACTCAGAGTGGGAAAGAAGTAGCTCAGGCACAGAGAACTCGATAACAATGCTGTGGAGCCCGGTCTGGTTGACCCGTGAAGACAGAGAGGGAAAGTGGAAAACAGCAGCTTAGATCTTCCAGCTCTCCCATGCCCATCTATCTGACCATTCTCCTTAAGTAAAAGTTGTTTCTACCATCAGTTTATCCTCTCGTGTTTGATTACATCTTGTTTAGTTTCCTTTCTATTGTGTTCTTAAGCAGTCTGCCCCTTTTATTTTAAGTTGCCTTTGCTGGGGAAGAAAGACGTGGAAAAGTGCAAATACTGGAAAAAGTTCTGTATTAAAAGCTTAGTAATTTGCTTTAAGTGTGTAGTTTATGTATAGAGTTTGGGAAGAACTGCCTACTCTAGGCAGACATGCATTTACACTGTTCTGGGTGCTCTGCAGTAGTTCTTAGTGTGTGTGAGCTTAGGAAAAGAATTCTAATTTAAATAAATGTGCCATTTAATTTGTGGGTTATATTGTGTTGAAAGGGTTATTTGCTTAATTGTCTTGAAATTAACATCTGTAATTTGATGTTAGTTTCCTTTACTATGAGGTTTTGAGTTCTTGGTGTCTTTGTGTGTTACATAATACAGAGCTGCCAGATGACAGCAAACTGGTAGTAGCTGCCTGATGACTTAACAAACATGTTCCAGTTATTAAATAGGATCTGTTTTGTACCCATAAAAATGTTCATAGTCCTTAAGCTACCTGATATTGTTAACTTGAGTGTTTGAGCTTTACAGCTCAGCTCTTTTGAAGAATTGCACTCTCGGGCTGTGCTGTAAGTCTCTTTTAATCTGTTATAGATCTATTCCTCTGAAACTGTAGTTTTTCATTCTCTGCTCCCTGGTTCTTTCCTGTGGTTGGTGTTTCTGCTTGGACTCTCAGATCAAGGATTTGAACTGGCTGAAAACTAAGTGTGTGCGTGTTGTGGTGGTGGTTTCTCAGTTTTGGAGTTTGTTATTGCAGTGTATGTTGTGGGTGTGGTCTGTGTGTGTGTGTTGGGTTTTGCCCCAGAATAGACTGCAGTTATCTTGTGTCCCTTAAGCCATTTGAAGCTCATGACACTTCCAAAACAGGCAATCCTCTCGCCTTCCTGTGGCCAAAGCTCCTGTTCCCTCCCTTATGTTGGCATTCCTGGTCATGTGGCTGTGGTGTGAGTTGGCCCTACCTTTGCTCTGGGTCCATGTGGCTGTGCAGAGCTGGTTCCCAGTGGGATCAGCAGCTGTGATTGTTACTGCTGATGCAAGAGAAGAAGGAAAACATACCTGGGTATGGTGGGTGGTAACTTAGAGTAGCTGCTTGGATTTAGATCACCTTCAGCCAAGTGTGGAACTGCCTCCTGAGTTTCAGCTGGGTTATTGTTCAGGCAGCAGGATCCATAGCCTGGGAATAGCAAGTGCAAGGAGATTGTGGATCTACCCTGTGGCCATAGCCCTGCTACATGGAAGGTTCAAAGTGCCTGTGTAGAGGCTGAAAGTCTGACCTCAAGGATAAGTGATCTTGCTGAACCCACTCACCTGTTCTGATTGTGCTAAAACTAGCATTTCTATCAGCTGTGTATTACTGCATTTCCATATCCAAAGACAATCTATTATGTATTTATTTATTAATGTAGGCAGCTTGTGCAAGGTGGATGTTGTAGGAATTAATGATTGCTTGCTGTGGATTATACCCAAATCTCTGTGGTTGCTCTTGTACAAATATCTCAATCAGGTCTTTGGCTGGTTTTTTTTTTTCCCAAAGTGGCATTTACTGAACCTACACTGTCGTGAAATTCTCTAACACAAAATAAACAAAAAGAATGCAAGTGTATTTTAAAAGCACTTAATTATGTAAGCATATCCTTCAAATTTATTTTTAATCATTATTTTGATATTTTCATTGTACCTAAATCAATACAGAAAATAGATTTTACCTGTTTTTGAAATAGAAGCAAATTCATAGGGTGGCTCTGAAATTGATTTAAATTTTTTCCCTGTGACTCTTCTTAAAATTTGTGTGGCGGGAAGCACTTTAAAAATTGAGAAAACTTAGCAAAATGAGTCTAAATGTTAATGAAACGTGTCGATTTCTGTTGCATAACGTGATGTAAACAGCAGTTCATACTTTGCTTTCACAAGAAAAATAGATGTTCCTACTTGCATATCAATCCTAAAAGGTGCATTTTTATGCCTGTGAATAATTTCCACAGATGTCTGGTGAAAAGCTGATAGGGACTCCTGTGTGAGTGGAGATACTGAGCTGTGCTGCTTTGTGGCACTCCAAGGTGATGCAACTTTAAGATGTTGAAATTACAAAGTGCTTGAAATTGTACCAGGGAAAGGGAAAGGAGGAGAATCTTCAGGTATGTTTATGGCTGATCTTTTTAAAGCATAGGTGTTTTTTTAACCACCCACTCAAGATTCTCATTTCCCATTCTCATTTCCCATTTCCACTCCAGGGAATTTCCACAAGACTTACAGCTGGAAGTGTGCTTTGCTTTCGTGTATTAGAAACAAGACCAGGGCTGATCTGTTGGCTTTGGTTTCTGGCAGAATCTTCTCCTTTTTTGTTGTCGCCATCCTCCTTTGGCCTTGTAAGAAAAAGCCTAAAAATAGCCAATTTCAAATGAAAATGGCATGTTGTTTTTAAGAAACTGCTTCAAAGAATGTAGAGAATTGGGGAAAATAGAACAAGTTCTGACCACTTAGGCTATGTGTTTTCTTAGAATATGGCATATATGAAGTCTTATTCTCTGTATCATGCTTCCACCTTGTTTCGGAACTCCCTCTAACCCCTCATTTTGTCACACATTCTATGTAGCTTTTATCTTATTTCTGCTGAATGCCAGTGAATGACCCATTTCCACATACAGTAGTGGGATATTTAAATAACATTAATAAACGTTAGGTCACTGTTGACAGGGACAGACAGGACTTGCACCTGCAGAAGCTGTGACATTCATGTTTTCTGTGTGTGTTACCAGTCATTACCTAACTGAATTTCACCTGTGAAATGTTCAGATGTTGGAACAGTTAATGCTGGATCTGCTGGTGAACTGTGCCTGTGCCTGGAGAATTTGGACTGCTCTAGCTAAATAGACCCACATTCAAACGAGGAGTTTAGCCTCAAAATGCTCCTGGGCACGTACTTGAAATTAATTTGGATGGATGATGGTTGACATGACTTGAGTGCAGACTCAGGGCTTGTTTAATTGCACCAAAAAAATAGAGACAAAAATATGTATGAGGTTGTATAGAGGGAGTTTCTGGCAAGAAGACTTCTGAATTTTATTTTTATTTTGTTGTTCAGCTTGACAAGACGGTGCTGGAAGCACTATGTTTATGATGTTCCATATGTCCTCAGCTGACTTGGAATAAACTTCTTTATTCCTATCTTCATATGGCTAGAACTTCCATTGCTATCTGAGGATGCATTAAATTTACAGGAGAATGTTAAAGGATAAAGTGCAGATTGGAAGGCTGTCAATTTGTCTCTCTGTGGAGTTATTTTTTATTAAATGCCACTGGCTGTGCCTATGGGTGGATGCATTTACTGTAGAAATACTTCTTTGCAGCCTGTACAAACACCACTGAAAAAGCATTGATCAGATAAAGAAGTGCTGTCATAAGGAACAGAGGTGTGCCCGTGGCATTAACTTGGAATAGCTGTTGCTTTGGTAGTTTATTTGTATCAGATAACATATTTTGGTTCTTGCTTTCCTTGGTGTAAGAAGCACAAAACTCAGAATAGCTGAAAAAGGACTTGAAATTTGTGATTTGCCAACCTGCAAAGTGCATGAGACATACACAGACACACCTCTCATAGTTTTAGCTGAATGTTTGAGGTCTAATGTGGTGGCAAAGGATAAGAAATCCGTGGGTTTGTCCCTGCAGTAATTGTGGACCTGGTTGCTTTTTAACCAGCGCGTTACAGGCAGTGAAAATGCTGACGTGGCAATTCGTGTGCGATGAATCGTACAAACGTCTTGGCAGAGGGTGCCCGCATCAGCAGTGGAGGCTTCCTTCACACAGTTGCGTTTCCATGGCTTGCCCTGAAGGTCAAGGTTTCCATATAGGAAAGTAGATAATGATGTCATTAGTACTGCTGATACCTTCTGCAAACTCCGTGGTGCCACACGAGGAGAGCCTGCCCTCAGGGAAATATTGCTTAAACACTTTCCTACTTCCGTAGTGCTGGAAGTGCTGCATGAAACGTGTGCTTGAACTAGACGGGTGTGGGTCCCCTGACCTGATTTCTCAACCTGTGTGCACTGGTTATAATGGGAAACAGGAGAGGCATGTAGTTGTGTGGGCTCCTCTTTATAGAGGATTATAGATTATAGATTGTGTAGCTCCTCTTTATAAAATTAGGATATATGAAGTTGTCATGTCAACAAACGCTGTAAGAAGGAGTTAATTAAGTTGGATTACTGCAGAGGTGTTAGCATGAGCTATAATACAACTGTAAGACCTGGTTATGCTCAAGCCCTGTTGCTGATCTTTGCTTTCTCTAAGGTGTGTTTTGACTGTGGAGCAAAGAACCCCAGCTGGGCAAGCATCACCTATGGAGTGTTTCTCTGTATTGATTGTTCGGGGACCCATCGATCACTTGGTGTCCATTTGAGTTTCATTCGGTAAGTACTTGGAGTGTTTTTACAGTAGAAACTGCACCTTTTAATGGTTTTGTTTGTTCAGATGCCTGCTCAGAGAGGAAAACCCATTCTTCCTTCAAACTCTGATTCATACCTTTTTAATGTTTGTGTTGGCTTTGATGTGTCTGATAGCTGCTTGGGAATTGTGTTAGGTTTTGCCAGCTATGCTTCCTGAAGCAGTTCATTGTGGTGTCACCTGAGTGCTAGTCCCCTCCAACCTAACTGTTCTGTTATTATATTATTCTGGTACTTGGGTACTGCTCAGTCAATCAGTTGGTGCAGTAAATCTGCACCCTAAGTTTGTCCCATTTCAGGTGAGTGTCCCAGCTGCTGACCCCTGGGCCTTTTTTTGGTCTGATAAATAACTACATATTACAAAAGTAAGGGCAGGGAGAGAAACATTCTGCAAAAAAAAGAAGTAGAATGATTTCAGATGTCTTTGGAGATAACATTAAAAACATTTCCTTGTGTTTAGATCTACAGAACTGGATTCCAATTGGTCTTGGTTCCAGCTGAGATGCATGCAGGTCGGAGGAAACACAAATGCTGTATGTACTCCTGAGTGTTTGCTTTGCACATGGAAGCTTGGAACGCTTCCCTTGGTTGTCTGTCCTTGCTGCCTCCCATCTTGGCAATAGTTTCTTTTTTAGCCAAATGCTTAAAAGCTTTGGTTATATTATATAAATTTTGCTATACAAAGAGGCAGTTGGAAAGAAGAGATGGCAGAATTTGTAAAGGTCATGAGTTAATCTTAGCCTATTATCAGAAGAATAACAGTAAACCTTTATTATTTAATTTTGTGAGTTTTTGTCTTCCTGCTTGATATCACTGTTTCCTATGACACATTGTACTAAGAGAGGCAATATACCCACAGCAACCCCCCAAATACCTCAAATTCTCAATGGTCTGTTTTGGATTACTTAAGAAGATTAATATTTGAAACTTGAAAAACCAGATTAGTAAATTGTCTGGACACTTGAAGTAAAATTAACGTTTTTCTTTTAAGGGCACTGAAAGGCCATTCCCTTTTTGTTCCAATTAAATTACAGTTTTACTAACTATACTGGCTAGAAGCACTGCTAGATTAACATTAATCATTTGTATTCTGTAATTGTTTGATGGTGCTGAATCTTGGATAACAGCAGTTCTGAGCTTCATGCTGTGTATCAGATTGCTAGAAAATCCAAGTGTCCTTTGTTCCTTTTGCTTTCAGATCAAGCCTCTTTGATAATTGGAATTAGAGCTTCTAAAAAACCACTCAGAGTATCAAGTTAATAGGTGCATATACTTACATGCAGAAAAGCACAATCTTCATTTATTCATTTTATATAAACACAGGTCTATAAATATTTATGGGCACATACGTATGTACACGATCACACCTTTCTTTTGAAGGAAGACCATTTTTGTACGGTCATTTTGATCCTGTTGAGCATACATTGTTCCCTCTAGCCTCACAGAGATGAAGCCAAGCAATGCCTTTTAGAATGTTACTCATGTCCTGTGAAACGCAGCCACTGGCAACCAATTTTACCTCTTCCTTTCACTTAATCATTTAACTTCAGAACTAGGATTCTTCATATATAATGGAAGCTTGCATGTATATATGGTTTTGAAGCATCCCACTAATGTATTGGGGTATTTCTGTTTTATTTATATGTAAAGAGGTTGCCAGAGTGGAGTTTTCTTTGTATTTCAGAGATCTACTTAGACTTCAAAATTTAAAAGATTAGATATAGGCAGAGGAGCAGAGTGTTTTGCTGCATTGCAAATGTCAAATGTCATTTACTGCCAAATGGTATTAGTTTTTAAAGCTGCTTCTCACAGCATTTTCTGTGTTTTGCTTCCCAGTCTGCTTTTTTCCACCAACATGGATGCACAACAAATGATACCAATGCCAAGTACAACAGTCGTGCTGCTCAGCTCTACAAGGAGAAGATTAAATCTCTTGCTACACAGGCCACAAGAAAGCACGGTACTGATGTGAGTACTGTGTGTCCTGAGGCCCGGACACTGCTGGAAAACTTCACCTGCTTTCCCTCTAGACTCACTTTAAATTTCTAATTAGTAATGCAAAGGACTATCAGTCTTCACATAATGTCGTCATTTCTCCACGAACTATGTAGTGTTTTTACTTTTGCTTACCTGAAACTGAATTATTAGAGAAGTACACCATGTAAAAATTGTAATAGAATTTTTCTGTAACAGACTCTTTGTGATGTAAGTGGGATTTGTTTTGGACAGGTAAATACATATTTTTGATTTTTTTCCCTGCAAAAATAATACTTGGAAAATTAGCAAGTTATATAGAACTTCCTGTTAAAAATGCTGAAACAGTTCATACATGCTGTCAAAATATTGCTGGATTGCTGACAGGAAGATGTTACTAGCAGAATATCCAGAATTGTTTTCTGAGGTGTTGAATAAGTTTCACAACAGTTCTTTTCTTCATACACAGAGAGCATGTTTTGATTATTTAATTCAGATTGGTAAAGTTTGTGACTAGTTCATTTGAAGTTGATCAGATGAGTGGAAATTAAAAGGAAGATTTTTTTTCCCTCTAATCTGTGCATCAAATAGTATCGAATTTAATGGATAATTCTTTCTTGTTCATGCTACAGACAGTATAGTTCACATCACCAAATTCAGAGAATATTAATTTTGACTTTCTAAGCAGCTTAAGATGTAAGATGTGTTCAAGTAAATATAATATACTGTGTGATTATAAGTTCCCCAAATGACACTTTAGGGGACTATGATTATCTTACTTCAATTACAAATTGCATTCAATTGTTTGATATTAATTATTTGAACAATTTAGTAAATATGTATTTTTAGTTATGTGCTGCAAACTTTAGTGATTATGTGCTATTTAAATTACTGAAGTAAATTATTCAGATAATTAGATTTAGTACCAATCGTCCCCTCCCCTGTCACATGTTAAAAAAACACCTTCTCTAATTTAGTGATAAGTTGATTGTTGAATGAAGAGGTAAGCTTGTTGCACATTCAGTATCCTTTCTGACAGAGGTCACTATTTTTGCATGTAGTAGGAAGAACCATGAGAAATGATTTGCCTGTGAGTAATCTTGGAGTGCAGATCCCAGGATATAGTCCTGTCCTGTGGTGCTGTGGTACCCTGGGCCCTCCAGCCCACCCTGAGATCTGGCTTTGCTCAAAGCTGGTGGCTGGTGCACAAGGAACATATGAACTATGTATGAATTTAACAAAAAAAGGAATGTCATATATTGAACCTTGAATACATTTGTAAGGAAAAATTATGTACCAACCAAAAAAAAAATCAATACATTTGTAACCTGAAAAAAAAGTTAAAGTTTTTTTAAGATTAGTGCGTTTGAAAAAAATATATTCATGCAATTATCCTGTAAAATTCCATCCTTTAATTTCAGCTCTGGACAGATGGATGTGGAATGCCACTGGCCTCACCTCAAAATAAAGAGGAGGAAGATTTTTTTGCATCCCATGTTTCTACCAAGGTATAAATTACCTGTGTTTAATTCTTGTTTGCTTTCTAAACACTTCATTTAACTGTGAGCTCTGTGGTGAAGATTAAACCCTAAAAGACAACCTTATAGGGAAAAGGTAGGTCTGCAAGTCAGTATTTTATCTGCTTCTTCTTCTGCAGATCTCAGGATTCTTTCTGGATGTGAACCACTTTCTAAGATGATTATATAGACTGACCAAATAGTAGCTAAATGTGACATGAAAGTGTATTTTCTTGTAGACATACAATTCCACTTGGAAACAGGATTTCTTGCTTGGAAGTTCTCTGATATAAATATACTGTGTGATAACTTTGGTTTTCAATCAGTAAAGTGTAGCAGTTCTTAAAACATTTATTAAGTAGAAGCCTTTTCCTTCCTCCAAAATACTTCCATCCTCTTTGAAAATGTTAAAGTAACTTTTTGAAGGCTGTTGCCACTGTTGGGTTTTGTTTATTCTATCCTGCCCTCTTAGTGTGATACATGCTGTGTTTACCTCACAGATTTTTCAGAGACTCAAAAAAACCCAGTGAAAACAACCTCATCAATTTTGATCTTCAGCTTAGAGCAATTAAGTTATTACTACACCTGGTATTCCTAACATTGCAACAATATTAAGTGTTCCAGTATAATTGCTTTCTAGTACAGGTACAGTCTGTGAACACCTAAACCAAGAGTGTGATTGTAAAGCTGATGTTGTTGTGACCTGATCACAGACCTGGCTGTTGAGGGGGATGTGTTTGAGGGGAGTGGGAAGACTCATCAGGAATATCTTGGAGGACTGCTCATAATCAAAAATTAAGTGTTAGAAAATTAGAAGTGCAAGAGCTTCAAGTGGGGAGAAGGCATGGTGATTAGATGTAAATAAATGATCCAGCATACAGTAAATAAATCTAAAGCACAGTTAAAATGTTGGGTTTGGGCTTTTTTTATGGTAAACGTACTGAAATTCCTGAGAGGGGAAATAAAGGTGCTCAGAAGCACCTAAAACCAGCTTGTTTTTAATAAAGATAAGCTTCTCTTGTAATTTTTTTAACTACCCTTCTGAGTACAGGTTTTAATTCTAAAAGCTGTAATCATGAGAATATATTTTTTTCTGTTTTCTGTGCACTTCTGATTTTGTGATTTTTTTTTTTTTCAAGGCAAAGAATACAGAGTGGGTGCTACCAGAACCAGTTTCTCTCCAGCAGAAATCTTCAGAAAATATTCCAGAATCATGCGAAGGTATGACTGTTTGTCAACAATAAGTTGCATTTTTCTGGTGTTCTCTTAGTTTAAGCTCTTTTAACACTGCTTTAATAGTTAAATAACCTAATCATGCTAATAACACAAGAATTTGGGGTGCCTGCTGCTCTTCTATTGACTGGTAAAGCTGTGATAGAAATAGCACCTTATGCTGTATCTGCCAGGCAGTACCCTGAGTACAATGAGTTGTGTTTTGGTTCTTTATGCATTCTAAAAAGCCTTCTAATATTCTTACCCTTGTTACTCATTATGTTTTAGGACCAGAACATGGACCAAGTGTTGATTGCCTTAGCACATCACCACAGCCTGCATTAGGTAATGAGTGCAAGCAGCAGAAGAGAGCAGCAAGTGTAGTGTACTTAGCTGTCCCTTTGTACAGACAATGTCTGACTGGGAAGAGATGTGGCAATAGATTTTACTCCTTTTTCAGAAAACTGAACATAAAAACTTAGGCTGGAAAAATCTTGTATTGATAATACGGTATCTTCCATGCCCAGGCTCTTATACTTAACACTGAAGAGTTCATCATACTGTAAGTAAGGAAAAAAAAGCTGATGGAAATAGAATAGAATAAAATACATCAGTGATTTATCATTTTGAGGATTGTCCTGCAGGACCAGGTTTCTGAGAATGAAGAGTGTTGATTCTCAGCAGCACAGGGGTAGTAAAGAAGTGGTGTCTGAGCCTAGCTCAGTACTTTAGGCAGATATGGTCTTCACCACTGCTTTTATTTTCACTTTGTTGGTTTTGGTTTTGGTTTTTTTTGAGAGCTGGAGACTATGAAAAAGTTCACTGGATGCACTTCCTGTGCTTCTCGTTTGTACCTTTAAAACATATTCTCCTAAAGCTAGTGCTTTTCTTGGTTGTTTTTGGACATCACAAGTTGTGTCTTACGTGAAGACTCTCTATTCTGTGTCTGTCCATTTCCACCTAAATTTCAGTTCAAAGTATTTTTTTTGTATGCACAAGCATCCAGTAGGAGCTGTTGATAATGCTTGTGATTTTTTTAGTGATGTTGCAGGTATGTTTTATGTGTATCATTGGTGGGTTTAAACATAGCCAATGCCTTTCTATCCAGGAAGAAACTCACCTTGGAAGTGATGTGAGGTCAGGTGGACCTCTAATCTGATTCAGAATAGCAAGTCCTGCATTCCTGTTCTATTGACTAGCAGGTGTCAGCTGAAAACTGAGCTGTAATTTTATTCCTATTGCATGTTTGCAAGAGATGCCAGTCAAAGGTAGTTCCCCACATTTTTTTTGGAGATATTCACAGCTCTGTTCCCTGTAGCTCAGTTCAGTATCTCAGTCCCTCAGTGTAGAAACTGTAGTACTGCAAGGCTTTAAAATAAATGGCCAAAACTATTTTGAGGCTGATACTGTGGAAATTTTCTTCTGCAGTTCTGGAATTAATAAAATTGTGTGTCAAGTAATGTGCATTTAATCCTTGCAGAGAACACCACCTTCATAAAAAAGAAGCCAAATCAAGCCAAGAAGGGGGTAAGTGTATATAAACAATGAGTATTTTTAACTGTAGTATAGATCCATGGAAGTACATGGTTTACAATACGGAAATGTACAGCTTAGCACCAAACAGTCCTTGTGATGGTAACAATTTATGAAAGTGAAATGGAGATAGAAACAGTTTCTGTATCAAAACAGCCAGTGCTCTGTTTGCAATGGATTATTGTTAAGATAATTTCTCTAATAGGACATTGTCATCATGTGGTAGAGCTCTGTGGGCTCTTTGTGACCTCAGATAAATTCTGTTTACATGTACATACAGCTGACTGAACTTCTGGACTTTCCCATGTATATCTGAGTGTCATGTTCTTTGTGTCTGCACCTGAACAGCAGGTGATACTTTTTTTAAAAATAAGGAAAATAAAAATGTCAGGACATCTATTGATGCCAAGGTCTGTATCCCACTTTAGTTCTTTCCACAGCTGTTGTCCATGCAACTCCTCCAGTGCCCTGTAACTTTTCTTCTCATTTGCTGATAGCTGGTTTCAGGGCTTCTTCAGGCTCTCACCTGAGGTAGTTGACACAGATCTTTTTGTAGCAAAGCCTGAAAACAGACGGAGTTCCAATAGCACTTTTGAGTGGCTAAGTATGCATGTATGGCATAATGTGTCAGTGCAAGGTGAGTTTGAGACATTCAGATCTGTTTCTGGAATGGTCCTCATCTCACACCACACAACAGTGTGGGTAGATACAGATAACCTCTAAAAGACATAGATAAGTGTTTCAGATTTGTATATACATATAAATAAAAGTTACAAATAACTTGCAGCTGCATTCATTTCAAGATACTTCAAAGATAGTTTACAGACTTGCTTCTGGATGAAGTCTTAGCATCTGGTCTCTCTAAAAAGGCATGAAGAGAGTTGTGTATCTCAGAATGTTGGTTCAAGGAATGTGAAAACTGAGGAAGACAGCTCAAGTTAGCTAGGGAAAAGTAGGAATTGAATGTGTGGCTCTTGCAACTCAAGAAAATAGTCCTAATAGTCACCTTAATGTCAGCCCTAATAGTCACCCTAATAATAGGCCATTAGGCTGACAGGGTGTTACAGGGAGTCACTCCTTTTACGTCTGGGCTGTTGTAGGACAAAAGATTTTGAAGGTTATTGAAGCAGGTTAATTTAGATTAAACCCTATGATTCTGTGCTCCCACTAGAGGGCCATAATACACAGGAGGAATTTTTTAAATTCAGATTTGTGCAGATATGTTCCCTTACAGTGAGAACAGGACTGAGTTCACAGGTGCACGTCCAGTTTGTAGTGTCAGAGCCTAATCTATATGTGCATAGACTGGAGCTTTTACGTGAAGACTTTAAAGCAGTGAAAGGTTAAGATAAATGCATTGTGAAATGTAGTATTACAATACTTGAGCCTGCCAATCTCTGAACAATTAAAAACCTCGAATACTCTAATTTTTCTGTGGGGCTTAACTGCAGAGCTAACTAAATTTGTAAGAGATAGTAGAAGCAGAATTTTGAGGATCAAAACATGAAAAAAAGTATTTTCTCTGCCCCAAATTTCCCTTGCTGTCTGCATACGCTCCCGAACAGAGTGTAGTGTTTGCTGTTGCTTTCACATCTGGCTGTTAATCAGTTGAGGTGATTGTCTCAGTTATAATGTTTGGGCTCTTGGGTTTTTTTTTTGTTTTTTCAATAATTCCAGCTTGGTGCCAAAAAAGGTGGTTTGGGGGCCCAAAAAGTGAGCAGCCAAAGCTTTAATGAGATTGAAAAACAAGCACAAGCTGTAGATAAAATGAAGGAACACGCGGATCTTCATAGTAGTAAGAAAACCGAGAAGGAAGAGGCACTGTAAGTATGAATTAAATGCACAATGGTAAACCATGAAGCCTGATTTGATGGGGTAATTGACAACATTTTAAATACTACCACAGATTAGCTTATGCCCATAAAACTTCAGTTCTGTTAAAAAAACCAAGCAGATGTGGATAAGATGAGCCAAACAGTAAAAAACAGCTCCATTGCCCTTTTTTTTAAATTAAGTATATGTTTCTACAGTTGAGGATTTACTGTAGAAAATTAAGTATTAAGAAGACTCGTAATCCTATTAAGGAGACTCTTGCCTCTTGAATTTTTTTTACCCCATGCTAGTTTACCTAGTTTATTTCGGTTTGGTGTAGTGAACTTAATACTATTTAAAACAGTCCTTCTAAGAGCATAGGGAATATTCAGTTTAACTTTGTACTCACTGGGTAAGGGCAGAGGGTAGTTTAAATATGGATAGAATTGCCTGCTTGAGTTTCAACTGTTTTATACTGGAGCAGCCTTAATTTTCCCCAAAACCCTTTGAATTATTTTGCCTGAGGCCTCAAATCTGTTGGACCACCTTAATTAATAAATACTCAGCCCTAAAGACCAGAGGGTGCTGTTCCTGGTTCCTTCCACATTCCTCTGCTATGTGCTTTTGGTTTTTAATATTTTATTAATATGTCATCAAAATTAGACTAATAAATAGCTGGTTTGTGTAACACTTTTACTGCTACAGAGCTTAACATCCTCTCTTAAGTACTAGAGAATCGTTCCTATAACCTGTTAGGAAATTTTCTTAATTATTACATAATTACAGCATCACTTTTTGCTCATGGTACGCAGGTCTCTGGTCTATAATCTCCTCCCCACTCCTTTTGCTCACATTTATGTTGTCTATGCAGAAATTAATGTTTTGGTTGTATAAAAAGTACAAATCACAAGGGGATCATTCATTTTGCCTGAAGTATTTTAACCACAAAGTCTTTGCTTCTCAGTGATTGCCAAAAACTACCAGTAGAGAGACTCTGAAGTAACTACCAAATAATCAAAAAAAGGATTGTTCATTATTATTTATCATTATTCTTTATCAATTCTGTCTTTGATGATATCATTCAGTTTGGAAGGAAGCCCCAAGTAGTATCTTAGGTTTAGTGTCAGAAAGTTATAATTCTATATAAATCCAAGTCAACTTTTACTGAAGGTTACCACAACCTTTCTGCAGTGGCCAAAGCCCCCTAAAAATGTCTGTAAACATGAGGGATGCACATACACTTCAGTTCATGGATCCAATCCCAGTGGAGGCAAGATAACTGTATTTTCCCTGAGATTAACCTTTGGAGTTTTAACTGTAGATGGCAGTATATACCAGAATGACAGAAGGGTGAATTCTTCCAAAATTGCATTTGCTTCCAGCTAATTTGTGTGGTGGTTTTCATTTTAAAAGCTTAAGTAATAAGCTTTAGTAAATTAATTCCATGACTTCATTACGTGGCAGGAATGGAAGCGATTCTTTTGTAGTCTGGTACTTAGAAGGAGAAAGAGTTCTGAGACTTAAAACTTTAAATGTGATTTTAAATTGGTATGCAATTTCTTTATTTTTGGCTGTGCCCTGACAAGAGAATAGATAGCTGAAATTACTTTTAAAAAATTGATCAGAATCCCTATTTGTTTTAATCAACAGCAAATAGGACTTTGATGTTCATAAAATAGATTTCCTAAGAAGGGCTGCTAATCTTTCTGCTTAAAGTGCTGGGTGGATGTTATCAGTTATTCCTTTCTACTCTGCAGCACATCTCCCAGCAGAATCCTAAATCTCATTTGCCTTTCTTCTGGTAGTCCATTTGTATTTTATGCCAGTTGTGACTTAGGAATTCAAATACTGCTGTGTTGCTCATTAAAATCAATAAAATTTGTGTCCCTTTTGACCTAACAAATTAAATTTAAGCAGTATTTCTGCAACTCTAATCAAGATTAAAGCCCTCTGTCTCTGCTGCACTGGTATTACTGGAAAATATTAAGATTGTTTCGAGGTAAGGGATGGAGACATAGCTGGGCCAAGATGTGCCTTGAGGGAAGGTCTTGTGTTACTGGTCTTGTATCAGGAATGCCACAGGACTGTAAGGTGTCAGAGTTGGATCATTTTGACAATTATCTGGTATCACATAGAACTACAACTGTGGAAAAAAGGCTTTCAGGTTGGCTTGACAGTGATGCAAAACTGTCCTGAACTTCAGCAATAGCATGTTTGAAATTAGTTTTGAAAAAGGCTACCTGTTCATACACAGATGGGGTTACTTGGAGTGTCCTTTCTTGTGGCTTTCTCCCGCCCTATAGCTGGAATTTAATCCAATTAATAATTGATAGCTTGGAAAAGCCTGATTATGAACCATCTTCAAACACAGATGAAACACAATAAAAATAATGAATATTTTCAGTAAACACAGAACATAGAAAATATAGTGCTATCATATATATTGTTAATGTTCTACTAATATTACTGGGTTGGTTGTTCAGTGTAGCATTTGACATTTATTTGGTAATTATGTTTTGTTCTAGTGTATCATCTTTACGGTTGGCCTACAGAGATCTTGATATTAAAGCAAGAGAAGAAAATTTAAACCTATCTGGTAAGAAGAAAACTGAATTGGAGAGACTTGGCATGGGATGGGGCACCAACAGAAGGTATGTGAAGTTCTGTCAACTGTATTTAAAATGTTCTGTGGTTATATGCAGTTATCCTTCATTTTACTCAGGAAGAGAAGAGTTGTGCTAGGGCATGTTATGGAAACTTCAGCAATATCTTGATAATATCTAGTATTTGTCAAGGGGAAGCCTCTGATAGATCTAAGTTCTAACCTGCCAGACAGAGGTCAACCTAAATTGTGTTTTCCAGCTGTCAGAATGGGCTTTGTGTTCAGAAGTCCTGTCACTACTTCAGAGAACTAGTTTTCCAAGGCTTTCCATTATTTTTTTTTTAATTCCTCCTTTCTTCTGAAATGTTTGTATAGCTTGGGCTTTATCGGCAAGCTTCAGAAACTAGATTTGGGTTTTCATTTCTTTTTTTCTTTTAGGGTGTGAGCTTTGTCATCTCTTTACATACTTGTTTTCTTCCTGTCCCCAGCGGCATTTCTCACTCGGTCACCTCAGATATGCAAACAATAGAGCAGGAAGCACCTGCCATTGCAAAACCCAAGAAAAAATACACCGATGATGTGGAAGACTCTTACTTCTCTTCTAGTTCAAGGTATTCTATAAGTTCTTTATTTGGAACGGGCCTAAAAGTTACATAATCATATACACAATGTTTTTCAAACCTAAGACAAAGACGGTTTGAACCTGTGTACACGCCCAGCACGTTTTCTGAATCAGAAAAGTTGGCTTTGCCTCAATGACAGCTGGATTTGTAAAGGAGGGGAGTTAGCTTTCTGAGAAGGTAGTCTGAACTATGTGTTGATAGGTTTTATCTTGTCCAGAATCTGGTCTCTACTTGCACAGGCAATGGCCATATAAGCTTTTATTTGCTATATTCCAAATCCAGTGAATTTTTTGTTAGAATGACTTGTGTTCGTTCTTTTTTTTTTTTCTTTCTTTCTTGTGGTATTCTTTCTTTCTTTCCTGTGCTACTGCCTTCAATTTAAAATTAAACAAGCACTGAAGTCTGATATTAGATATACTACAATTGCATCATTCTTTGCATGCCAAATGCAAAAACTTACATCTCTTTGAGGAATTGTGTGTTGGGTGTATTGTGTAGATGTCTGCAGTCCTATTTGAGAGCCTTTTATGTATCTGACTATAAAATGTAAGGGGAAAATAATTGAAAAATTTTTATCAGAGGATGAATGCAATGCAAATTACAAAATATTCCTGTTGGGAGGGAGAAGAAAAAGAATTAATCCTACAGGCACTAATTGCAATGAAACAGCTGTTTCTGGACTGAGAAATACAAACAGGTGTTGCTTTTATAAACTGCCTTTATTGGATCAGTGCCACAGAAACATGAAAAATTGTACCTAATTACTTGCAGACGGGCAAATAAAAGCACAAAAGCTTTTGTGTCACTACTTTGTAGTGTTATCACTGCAGCAGAAATGCAAATGTGGTACCAAGTAAAGTGGCAGCAGTCTTGTAAAGTAAAACGTAGCATTTCAGTGCTTCCTGTGTTTGTTCTTTGAAAAGAACTGTTACTGCTCGCAAATTATTCATAAGCTAACCAGCAGGCAAAGGATGAATTATGGAAGAGGCTTTTTAATGTGTTGTGGTTCAATGATTAGAAGATAAATTGTAACCTAGCTGTTCCCTGCTCTTGTTCTTCTGGTTAGAGCTGGTAGGATCTGGTAGGAGTTGGTACACACGTTAATTCTCTTTATAGAAAGCATAGCCAGATTTATTATTATCCCTTATTTCAAGCTGTGACTTTGAAATAGAGGCAAAGTAATTTTAGTATCATCTTAATATATGCCCAAAAGCAAAATAATCATACTGGATATTAGAGTGCTGATAAGGAAATTAAGCAAGCTAAATGTCTCAATGTTTGGACATATAATTGAAGCCTCTGGAAATCCTTAATTTTGGATTTTTGCTTTTGCTACAGCTAGTAAAATCTTTATTAACATCACAATGTAAAATACCATTTTCTGCTAAATGCAGTTTTTGTTTCTCTCCCCTGTGCCAAATACTGAAGAAGCATTTTGCAAAGCTACAAAAATTGAGAGGGAAGGTTAGAGAAAAGAAATAATTTTATTCAAATCAGCTCATGCAGCCCCTGCCCGATGCTGTGGTTTTGATGGCCATTGTGAGACTGGAAAGCTTCAAATCCATTGTTATTACACCTCCATATGGAATTTATAAAATTGCTGTGGTTTCTTTTTGTCTGTCAGGAGAGAGGCTCCTGCTTTTTGTAGAAGTTCATTCCAGAGCTGTCCTTCATATTTTCCATGCTCAGTGCTGCTGAAGGTGTCACATATCTCATAAACTGCAAAAGTGTCCTGACTATTCATAGCACAAACATGGAGAACTTTTTTTAAAGATTATTTTTCACAGAATACAGATTCAGACTTTAATATCCTACGCTTGCTCTACTGAATGATTCAATTCTCTTTTCATTCTGTTGTTTTGATCATCTTTCTCCCTATCCTGGTCACAGCCAAACTTGAAGTAAATTTCTTCAAGCACAAAGGGAAATCTTTGGCATTTTAATAGTTTTTGGTGATTTATTTTTTCAAGTATTTTCCATATGTGCTTAGATATGTGTAGGTAATCAAAAGGGGAAAAGATCAAGATAATGTACCAGAAATGACAAACATGTTTTATTTTTTTCCTTTCTGTTTCGTGTTTTCCCTGCAGTTTTGACATGCAAGAGAAGATTGTCTTTTTAAATAAAGACTCACTTTTAAGAAATATGTTTTAACGTTGTTTTAATAAAACATGCTACAAAATTCAGAAGTACTTCATATTTGGAGTAAAAAAAATATACAGAACTAGAAACAAAGGCGTTCCTTCCTGTTCTGAGCCATTGGATTCAACTGTACAAAGTTTCTAAACCAGTATTATGAAATCCAGATTATTCACTGACAACTGTCATTTTGGTGAAAACATACTTCCTAGTGAACACTTACTATAGCAATATTTATCTAGCAATAAATACATACAGTTCCCACTTTTTCAATAAATAATAAAGTTCTGACTTTTCAATAGGGTTTTTTTTTTTCTTCTTTTATTCTAGGTACTATGATTCTTCAGATTTGAGGAGCAGCACTGTCTCCAAATGGGATGACAATTCAGATTCTTTTTGGAAGAAAGAAAATAATAGTAGAGACATTGATACATTGTTAACTTCAAAAAGCACAGGATTTTCAGACAGGTATGCCAAGCAAACCAAACTGATTTTTGTACAGAAAGCCCAAGTTTGTTAATGTGATCTGAGTCCTGCTCATAGTAGTGGCTCCCAGTCCATAGAAGGAAAGTTGACCATCACTTTCACCAGCAGTCAAGGGGACCTCCTGACTGAAATTCTTTTGTAAGCTGAATTTCTTACTTACGTTAGAAGCATTGTCTGTTTTGCTCAGTGCTGTTCAGTGTATGTACTGGAGGTAATTCCCAAAGTCTTCCAGCAACAAAGAAACTAGACAAAAGATGTGGGGAGAAACTCAAATATTTGCCCTGTTCTGAGCACATATTTGCTTGGTTTATTGTGTCACGAACCAAAGAAAACCTTGTTACCAAATGAATGAAAGTGTTGGGTACTCAGCTCTGATGATGAAGGAACCGGAGACACTTACAAACAACAGGTCTGATTGTTGTGATGATAAAAAATGTCTTTCCTCTTTGACAACTGTGTTTTAATCTTTGTAGTCAAGTAGGAAATGTGAGAATGTGGGGGGGTTATGTGCTTGGTTGGTGTTTTCTGCCTCTGTTGGTTTTACTTGGAACCGTATTTTTAATTTACGTGTGAAACACGGTTTGAGCACTGAAGTGCTTCTTGTTTGGTTTATTGCTTTCTGCCACGATGTAAATGAAGTTACTCTCACTAAAGCAGTTCGTTTTTCTTTCAGGCCTGCTTCTCGTCGTAAGCCTGAATATGAACCTTCTTCAAACACAGATGAGGCACAAAAAAAATTTGGCAATGTAAAAGCGATTTCATCCGACATGTACTTTGGAAGGCAAGATCATGCTGATGTAAGTAGAGAGCAGTGATTAAGTATTTTTTGACTATAAACATGGTGTTCTTGTATCATGGGAAGGCAGTATATAGCTATAATTGGTAGAATTACTGAGCTTATGGAATTATGTCCACTTGAGTATTTGTTTGATAGAAATGTACAAATTTCTGTTAACTGACCACTTAGTATTTAATTTTAAGGAATTGCACATAGGGCCATACCTCCATCATTCTCCTCTTCTGATAGAACTGGTAGACTGAAATTCAGCACCCTTGATTTTTGATGGAATCAGACTTACTTCGTTTGTTCTAAATACCCAAACTGATGCCAACAAACCACTGCTAAAACATCTTCCCATTCTGTATTTGTTACATGAAAACATAATTAATGTTGTAGTTAACTACCTAAATAAATCAGTTCAATGAATTGCATGTAGTTGAACCAGATTAATATTATGTTGCATTTTGGAGGTGAGGGACAGGTTTTTAATGAAACATTAACAGTATAAAGACTAATGTAAAAAACAAAAATACCATTTGCAGGGAACATGGAAAAAGTTGCCTTAAAAGTATCATGTGATTGGAAGGGTCAATGATGTTAACTGCAGTGCTTTCTCTTTGCCCTACCCAACCACTCCTTTTCACATTTTTTAGATGTTGTTTTTAACGATTGCATAGTTTTTCAGCAATTTTAGCGAGTAGGACCCCTGGTGTTGCAATGATAAATGTCACTCTTTGATAGATGATGACAAACTCAGTGTGAGTGATGTGAAAACTGAAATGGGAACAACTTTCAGCGTGGTCACCTTCAGCTTCAGTTCCAAAACAATGTCTATAATCTCTTGAATTACCTGACATGGCTTCAAAAGATGACAGCATACTGATAAAATACTTTTTATTCTCAATTCTTTTCAAGTATGAAGCAAGGGCTCGGCTAGAAAGACTTTCTGGAAGCACATCTATAAGTTCAGCTGACTTGTTTGAAGATCAGAAAAAACAACCAGCAGGTACATATCAAACACAGTGAGAAACTCTATCATGTGGGAAGTGTAGTCCCTTACTCTGCTTTTAATCACAATTGTCAATTGTCACTGTATTCTTCAGGAATATTGCTAATGGGTCAGACAGGCATATCAGATGTAGTCTTTGTTTTAAAAATTAATCTCTTAAATGTCAAGTTCTGTATTTTCAGTTCTATACGTTCAATATTTTATACTGTGGTTTTTTTATGTGACTTGTTGCAAATAACAGACTATTTTGTAAACAATTTTCATCAAAGGAAAACTGTACTATTTTGTCATAAAAACCAATGAGGTAATACCTAAATGCACTCTCAGATAGTTTTTTTGATTACCATAAGTAACTTTTTGGCTGTTGATCATTAATAAAACATCAGAGCCCTTGACATTCCCATGTAAACTGCTCCATGGCATATCCATTCAGTTGTATATTTGCTTCTAACTCTAGACTTCTAACTCTTAACTACCAAATTATTAAGGAAAATCTTGAATTGGTTTATCTGTTTCAAAGATTTGTTGGAACACCTCACATTGGAGAGTGTAGTTCATCAAATTGAAAAAGAAGAGGTATTAGATTAGATTGACTGAAAAGAAGCCCCTTAGGCTATTGAAAATGTCTCATGTTTTCTTTCCAACACTTTTTTGGATGGTGCAATAACGTGAAATAGAAAAGGTAGGAATATTGGAATATTTTATAGACTGGATCAGTTGATTTTCATTCCTTAACTTGCAAAGAAATAGGAAAAAAAGAGTTACTGAAGAACTTGAAATCTGAGCAATTATTCAGATAGGCTAGAAAAACAAACAGCATGCAACATCTGATTTTACTTTGGAAAAGTAGGAGGAAAAAACCCAAAACGTGACTGTTCAGTTTTGATCCCCTGAAAGCAAGTTTGAATACACTGACTAGTAGAGAAATAACTCCTGGTTCCTGTTACTTTAGTAAAATTGGGGGTTAGTAATATGAAATGTAAAAAAGAAAATCAAGGAGGGAAGGAGACATAAAGCAGAAATCACAGTAACTTACTTCAGCCACTTGAAAGAGCATTTGCAACATGGTGTCATAAATTCACACTATATTCAGTGTACAGAAATTCCCTTTCCTGCATGTCTCCCCTTTACACCCCCTCTCCTCAAAAACTGTCACTGACAGTGGCCCTTCCTGGAGAAATTTTACTGCACTGATAGTTTGTCTGGTGTTGAATTAATGCCAAGACTGTCATCGTGCCATAAAATAAAGGTAATCAGGAGACTGTCAGCTAAAAACACTGCTGTGGTTCTGGGGTCCTTGCCAGGATAAAATGTCCTTTGCATCTAAAGTTGTTTTTCTGAGCACTGGTGAGATGTCAGGGTAGAACAGTTTGGGGCTGCTTGCTTTTGAACAGAATGCTGTAGGAGCTTTTTAACAAAAGAGGGGGCTGCAGGAAAAGGCCTTTTTTGCACTATTTCAAACCTGATGCTTATGAAAGGTGGCATGTCAAGTGTCTGACTTGGAGGTGCTGGTTTTAAAGGAAACCACAAGAAAAGGAGTTGCTTTCCTGTCTCATTTACAGTAACTTTATCAGACAAACCATACGTAACCAAAAAATGGTGAGAAAATTCCTGTGGCTGAGAAGTGGTTAGTGCTTCTCAGGTTATTTATATCTGCAAATTCTATTTCTATGACTGATTTTAGTAACAAAAACTCTGAAGCATTTGATGAGTGGAACTGATCGTAATGAAGTTAAAACTACAGCTCAGAAATAGGGCTGTCTCAGTGAGATTTTGAACATAATCTCTAAAGAAGAGAACCCATGCTGGGTTTAAGGAGTGGAGTGGGAAGCTCTCTGAATTGAGACTGTGCATCTGCTGCTACAAGCCAGTGTTTCTTAGCTTAGGTATATCAAATTATCTGCAGTATTGTCTCTCAGTCTACTAAGGAGGCAGGTGCCTTTAACTTCCCAGGAAAGAGGAGCTGCAGGTTCTCTCTCTCTCTCTCTTCATCCTCCTCTCCTGTTCAAAAGACAAAAGGAGTCTTTGTTTTGAAAATAGTCTGTTTGAGGATTCTTCCTCTTGGAGCCTTATTTATTCCCAGGATCTTCTGGGTGACCTCATTGTGGCCTTGCAGTGCCTGAAGGGAGCTACAGGAAAGGTGGAGAGAGACTATTGACAGGGGATGGAGGGACAGGACAAGGGGGAATGGCTGCACACTGACAGAGAGGAGGGTTAGATGGGGTATTAGGAAGAAATTGTTCCCTGTGAGGGTGGTGAGGCCCTGGCCCAGGTTTCCCAGAGAAGCTGTGGCTGCTCCATCCCTGGCAGTGTCCAAGGCCAGGCTGGATGGGGCTCTGAGCTACCTGGGATAGTGGAAGGTGTCCCTGCTCATGGCAGGGGTTGGAACTGGATGATCTTTCAAGGTCTCTTCCCAACCCAGGCTGTTCTGTGATTGATTCTACGATCATGGTTCTGTGGTGCTGATTTACTTCTATTTATTTCTACAGTATCAGATATTTAATATTAAGGCATGCCAGTAATTATTTTCACCAGTGAGTAGTAATGGTAATGGTTAGCATGTTAATACTTATTATGCAGTTAGTTTTGGACCTGCACTTTCCATAGTAGCAGTAGAGCTAACTGTGTCCAAAATATATTGACTTTAAGGAAGGCTGGATGGCCAGGTTTGTTCTGGAGTTTTAAAACCTAGTTTGTTCTGGAGTTTTAAAACCTAATTTACTTACATTTATGGTAATTTCTGTAGAATTTTCCACGCCTCTGATGTAGTAATGCAAAATGTGTATATACAGCATGAAAATCATCCCTGTGCATGCACACAAATATGGTTCATCACTTCAGCCACCTCTGAAGTGCATTCATCTTTAAATTGGAAGGGAGTAACAGCTGTTTAGGATACTAGACAGCATTGTCACAGATTGGAAGTACAGAATAAATCATCTATTATCCAAACATTAATTGCTCAGCTGGGATACAAAGTGTAGAAGGTGACATTCTGGGTGAAATTATGAAAAACTGAAAGCAGTCAAAAGGAAGATGCATTTAAAACACTGAGATCTATGTTTAGTGCTCTACTCATATATTATACTTCAGGGAGAAAAAAAGGGTTGCTTTTAATATAAAATTCTGTTTTCTTCGTGTGTGTGTGTGTTCTTTTAGGAAGCTACAATATTACAAACGTTTTGCCTTCAGCTCCTGATATAGCTCAGTTTAAACAAGGAGTGAGATCAGTGGCTGGAAAACTTTCTGTGCTTGCTAATGGGGTCATGACATCTATACAGGTGAGTAAAAATGTTACAGTCTGTTAACCATCAGTTAAAGTCTTTTTATAGGGATATAGTACCATGGATCCTGCCACTGAATTCTCTTTAGGGATAAAAGAATGAAATTGGTTTTGAGCTTTGTAGACCTCTCATAGTAGACAGTAGATTTTTATCTTTTTACAACTAAATCTGTATCTGTTAGATCACTTTCATTAGAATATCTTCTTTCTTACAATTAAAACAAAACTTTTGTAATGAAAGTTATTTGCTGTCACTTTATGTCTAAACTAATCATAGTTCCTAACTCAGAATGGAATAGTTTGGTTGGAAGGGGCCTACAGCAATCATCCAGCCCAGCTCCTGTGATGGCTCTTTAATGGACTTGACAGGGATACCTTTGATCCATGTTTTTGCACAAAATGAAGCCACCCTGCCCTCAGTGGACAGCCTGTTTCATGCTCCAGCCACATGGAGTCATTGGGAGCCCGTGGGTGTTTGGAAGTCAGGCTGATTATCCTGGAGTTTAACCCCAGACTCCAGTTCTTGGAAGCACTGGTCAGTTTCCTGGAAGTCTTTAAGAATTCTGCTGCTATTTATTGTACAAGTGGAAGTAAAACTGATTTCTTTCAATAAACACTCATGTCTGGTTTGGGTTTTTTTTACTTTTCTAGGATCGATACGGTTCGTAACTAACGCTAAAGAAGGATTTCTCTTCAGGCACACAAGTAATCACACTGCTGATTCAAATGAAGGTTGCCTTAACACTGATGATCTTTTTACCTGTTTCCTAGTGCAGATTTCTGACTCAGCCTCTTCTTAGTGCTATTTCAGAGCAGAAATTTTGCAGCAACTTGTTACATTGCATATGCTTTTTTTTTCCCCTCCTTTACAGTCTTTATTTCTTAACAACTTTATTGTTAGGTGCTGGGAGCTTTATTTTATTACTGGTTTTGTCTGTGAGACAGGAAAGGGAAAGAAGGATGAATGCGTATGCTGAGGTGGTATTTAGTAGACTGTAGCAAAATATACACTTAAGTGAAACCTGTGCTTGCCAGGAAGTAGAAGCTCTTGAAGTCATACATTGATGTGCATTAAAATGGTGGGGAATTAGTGTTTCAAAACAGTATTCCAGATAGAAAGGTGTATGCTTAGATGTGAAGTATGGAAAAGTCAAAACGTGGTATATTGAATAGTGGATTTCATCTTGTTATGGGAAAAAAATCTATTTATTCCTAGTTTTGAAAGTTACAAAAAAATTGCAATATAGGATCCTTAAGTGCTTTTTAAAAACCTGTATTGTGTACAAAATTGAAAAAAAAACCTTGAAATGTACTAAGGGCCTAATAGAGTAGTTAATTAAATACTTGTTAAAAATGTTCAGCACAAACTTAGATTTTTGATAAATTATCAATTATTGAATGAGGAAATAGTGGGGCTGTGTTTTAGACAGTCTAGAATTTATTGCTGATGACATCCTGCATAAAAGTTGTTACGACCTTAAAGAGAAAAACCTCACAACCAAGAATGAACTCAAGTTAATTCTGTTCTGTAATTTTCTTAATTCAAATTTGTAAACTGCTGATATTGAATAAAGATAATTGATATAAACTCATTTTTTAATTAAATTTCTTTGTGTGGTCACCAGTATCCTGTTTTCTAAATATTGTCATGTGTATTTTGTCTGTACGTGGTCTGATAAAATTAGCCTTTAATTTCAATTAGTGAAACTGGCTTTCTTACTAAATTGCTATAGTGATTTAGAAATCGAAACACTAAGGCTGGGGTAGAAAATACGCTCTGAACTGAAATACTATGTTGAAATACAGTTAACAGTGTAGCTGTCTTTGGGGTTTAATTTCTAGCTGCCTCATATCTAACCCTCAGTTCTGGTAACTTCCTCTTGGGGCTGTTGTGTTTAGATTTATTAACTAAATTTATTAATCGAAAATTACTTTTCTTAAGAGTAGTACAAGATGAGCATTTGTTCTGCTTAATGGTACAGCTTTGCAGTAAAAGACTTGCTTTGTTACCTCCTTTCCCACCCTGTAGAGATGATTTTGGTAATACAACAAATGCACTGGTCAGGGAAAACTTTCATTTTCTGTAAGTAAAGGTAGTTATTTTTGGCTTTCAAAGTACTCTTCAGTTAAGTGTACACACAGTGGTAAATTTATTATAAATAATCAGTGATCTGCTTTTTGGAGTTATGACACAACAAACTGCATGCAGTGACTTGGGAAGAGCTGCTCCCCCAGTGTGTAGACTGCAAATTTAGACATCTGTGTATGGATGCAGATGCTTAAATTAAGGCAGGGAAGTATAAGAAAGTGTAGTTCTGTCCTCTCTCCTGGGTTCTCATTGGTCACAATTCGTGCCATCACCTACACTGAAATTACTGTGTGCTGCCTTTATGCTTTGCTGTGGTGCAGCAAACCACTCACAGGTGGGAACATACAGAAATATGCGTGTGTGTGTGTGTGTGTGTAAAGGCTTTTGTGACAAGCTTCCACAGGAAACCTGGCATTGGTCACCAGCTGTGTTTTGTTGCAGATCTTCTTCACTTAATTCTCTCTTCCTACCACTCTACATCTTGCTTTTCCCGAGCTGGAGCTGAATGGCAGCAGCAGCAGCAACTGTGAACCATTGCAGTTCAGCTTTCCTTTTCCTAAAATCCTCTGCATATAAGGGGAGGGAAGAGAGGATTATTTAATACTTTATATGTCAGAGAGTTTATTTTTGTTGGTTAAATTGAAAGAGTTAAAAAAATGTTTAAACACCAGAAAGAGGATTAATTCAGTGTCCTGTATTCCTTCCCCAAGCAGGCTGTGAAGGGCATCTTGTTGTGGTCTTGCTTTAATGCTGCCATTCTGGTCTGCTTCACATCAGTTTGTTCCACTGCTGGGAGAAGCAATTCCAGAGCCATTTAAGTTAATTTTTCAGAAGGATTTTGTAGTGCAAGAGTGGGCTGAGTGACTCCACAGCACAGGAGTCTGTAAGCTGTCTGGATTTTAACACTGCTCTTGTCCTGCTCTTGAGGCAGAGAAGTCCAGCTGTCTTTGTAAATCAAGGGTGAAGCTGAAGGCCACCTAAAATGGACTGTGCTTCTAAAGAAATTAGGACTTTTTGCATATCCATGTATATAAGACTGGATTCTCTTGATAAGTAATGGTCAAACTGGTGTCCTGCAGACCTGCAGGAGGTACAGAGCAGAAAAGTTGCAGTCCTGCTTCCTTCTGCTGCTCACAGTTTCACAGACACAAAATAGCACTGCCTTTGTCTCCCTGCAAGATCAGCTGCAACTGTCAAGAGTGTGTTCCTTCTAATTTTAACGCTTTGAATTGAAATTTACTCTTGGTATCTACTAATTAAAGCCTTCAAAGGGAGCCTAGGCATGAGGTCTCCCACAGAAAGCAGTAGGATTTCGTGGTTCTCTTTGAACTTTGATTTCTGTGAGGCCTTTCCTCTCTTTACATGGTAAGCACCACTGATTTCTTCATGAGATGTGAAAACAGAGAAGTACAACCTTGTGGGGCTTGGGGTTGTATCCGTGCTGTTTGCAAACAGTTTGGGCTCTTAAAGGTGCACCTTCTTCAACAGCCTCCCTGCTTTTAGAGAGAAAAGAAGGAAAGGAGTGAGCGAGGACTCGAAACTTCTCTCTCCCTTCAGCATGGCTGGCAGCTCTGTGCTAAAGCTCTGCAACACCTTCATTTGTACTTTTGAATTTCATATGGTTCTTCTGACCATTCTGTTCTCAGTTGTCTCAAAGCAGGTTTTGATCATAAAGGTAGCCATTCCTGTATCATACCTGATTAGAGTTCCAATCAATTGCCTGCTTACAGGTATGTGTTGCCATTAGGAAAATCTTGGCTTACCTTCCCTGATGGCTAGCTATTCCATCCCAACACTGCAGGATCCTGTAGCATATGGACAGATTATTCTGCAGGGTGAAGTTTGTAAGTCAGCTATCTGTTGGTTCATCAACTAATGAGCCCATCAGTATAAAACTGCATTTATATTTATCATGTGATGTGGTTTTCTCTTGGTTTCTGTTACTGTAATAATTAAGGGGAAGAAATCTTCAGGGAGCTCAACATGGTGCAGTGCTTTGTGGATGTGAGGACTATTGGCAGAACAGCTTGATCAGCAGTGATGCATATTCCAGTGTTTAATTACACTGATGAGTGTGTTGCCATTCCATTACTTCCCTCTGCCCGGTGCTCCAAAGGTTTGCTGTGCAGAGATGGAAGGTGCTGGTGCCATCCTGTTGTTAAGAGAAGCTCCTTTGTCATGGTCCATAAAGACCAGTTCCATGGCAAAATACCTGCCCACAGCAGGGAAAGATCTAGGACCTGTGACTGAAATGGATAAAAGGGGAAGGCAGTGGAGCTTGCCAGTGTTTTCTCAAATGAAGGTTTCATTTGTTACCTAGAGGTGCTCATCCCCTCGCTCTGTGCAATCTCTGGCTGAGCAGTGGCTCCCTCACAAGGCAGCCAGGGAAGCTCACAGTGCTTGGGCATGAGATAACACCATTAACTCTGCCTGGGAATCCCTTTTAAAAGCTGATGAGCTGCATTTCTGAAGCCCAGCAGGCAGCCATGGAAGAGGCACCTGCTAGCTCTCATTATAGTGATAGGAATCATTTTCTCATTACACTGATAGGAATCTCTGCATTCCTTTCTCATAGTACATAATGTGCTCACAATGTCTCCCTTTTGTCTGACAGTTTTTTGCCTTTTATAATCCAAATTACTCCATGCAATAACAATTTATGATCAATGAACTTAAATTGTGAGCAATGCTGGGAGGTCCAGAAGCCTTGACAGGATATTCTGGAGACACCGTTCACGAGAAGCTTGACCAGTTAGGAATGATGGGCTGTGTTGTGTTTGTAATGGGCCTGGCTGCACGTGTTTTCCAATCTACATTTGCTGCACCTTGTTTTAAATGCCTGTTATATTCTACAGTGCTAAATACCACCCTTTTCTGTCTTGAGAACACCAGAAAATAAAGGAAATGCAAAGCTATGAGTGGATTTTCTAGCTAGCAATTAACACTAATCGTGCGCTGAAGAGGAATACATTTTTAATACCTGATCCCTACAGGGAATAACTGGCATGGAACTGAGTGCCTTACTGAGATAAGGCAGATGTTGCTTGTGTAAATGTAATCCAATTACGAGTTTTCCAGTGTTTTTTATTTGTACGTGCCCCCTTCCTGCTCCTGGGCTACACTTTGTCACCCTCTTTCCCTGTCCTCCTGTCCAAGGTTAGAACAAGCTGGGTAAGAAGAACCAAACTGAGAGGCAAGCACAGCTCTGGGGATGGATTTGGGCTTGGTTTGGGTGCTTCGATCATTCAGGTGAACCAATTTTTCAGAGCTGTGTAGCCAGAGTGGAGGGCGATGAACTGAGGGGGCAACTGCATGAGCTGGATTTCCCAGCCAGGTACAGTGAAGTCATGGCTACCTTCACTGGGAGTTTTCCCAAAATTTGGGGAGCTGATTTCTCACAGAATGAAGATGATCACAGCAATCTGGCTTCAGCCCCAGGAGAATGCTCATGAAGCTTGCGTTTTTCTCAGGGGAAATCTGTCTTTCTCTCTTCCCCGGTTTGCCTGAATTGAGAAATAATCTGTTTCTTTTTTTTAAAAATTAATTTAAAAGTAAGACATTGTCTCCATATTTTTTGGTGTCTGAAGCCCTTTGCTAAATTCAGAGAGCAGAAATTGATACCACTGACACCCCCCTAGCTATTTTACCTTCTCCACAGACCTCCTGACAGCTCTTAAGAACTTGCAGACAAAACGCTGCCATCGTGTCTGAGGGAAGTTTTCTGATGCTCCAACCTGCTGGGTCAGCTCTTTATCAGGCCTAAATTGTGGGTGCTCAAGCAATTACCTCCTTTTGTCTCATACAAACTGCTGTGGTCATTTGAAGTGCTAAGTCAATTGCTAAAATAAGTATTTAAATTACAAAGTTACTCGGTGGTTATTTGCTGAAATTCACTGTGGTATGAAGATATGAAAGCCTTGCAAAGCTGTTTGCCCCATGTCTGGGAAGTGGGTCAAGTCTTACTTGGTGTTACTGAAGTAGGATTTGAGGTTAAAAATTTATTAAAAACATGAACTATGCTAATTCATGAAAGCTTCAAAATTAAACCAGGCTGCTCAGATGAACAAATGAATTAAAGGAAACAACAGATCAGCAGCAGGACAATAACTAGGACTATTTTCCTTTATAACTTGTGAGACCTTAAAAGTGAAATTGGGGGGAATTGATTTAAAATACATAAAAGCAAATGTTTGGTTTTTTGTGTGTGTGTGTGTCTTTCACCTCTCTGGCATTTCTACAAAGCAGTTCAGCTGGCTAAGATGGGGTGATGTTTGATTAAAAGGTGTGTGTGAGAGCTTGTCTGGACTCTGCCACCCCATTTTTGCTTGATGAACATCCCCTCCTCTTGCACAATGTTTGTTCCTGCCCAGGAGACCTCTCTGTCACCTCGTGGCATTGCCAGCATCCGCCTCATGCTCCTTCCCTGGGAGGGGAGTGAGCTTTGTGCAGCCTCTCCTGCTTTGGTTGGGCTCGTGGCAGCTGCTTGTTTTCCAAACACAAGTTCTGGGAAGCACCAGCCATGGAGCTGCACTGCTGAGGGGGCCTGGGCAGAAAACTGCTCCCAGAAGGATGGGCCTTGCCCTCCCTGCACTTGGCTGGGGTGATGCCGGGGGTCTGCCACGGGAGCTCCCCAGAGAAGTTGTGACCCTCGTGCCAGGTGGTGGGGGCACCTGGGAGGTCCGGACAGGCCACACCCCGAGTGTCCATTCTGGGACCCTCACTTCAGGAAGGACATTGAGGGGCTGGAGCGTGTCCAGAGCTGGGACTGGAGCTGGGGCAGGGGCTGGAGCACAAGTCCATGAGGTGCAGCTGAGGGAGCTGGGGGGGCTCAGCCTGGAGCAAAGGAGGCTCGGGGGGGACCTTCTGGCTCTGCACAACCCCCGGACAGGAGGGGGGAGCCAGGTGGGGGTCAGGCTCCGTCCCACAAGGGACGGGATGAGAGGACACAGCTTCAAGTTGTGCCAAGCGAGGTTCAGGTTGGGTATCGGAAGAATTTCTTCACTGAAAGGGTGGTGAGGCCAGGGGAAGGGCTGCCCAGGGAGGTGGTGAAGTCACCATCCCTGGAGGTGTTTAATGAAGGCCTGCACGTGGCACTCAGTGCCATGGTCTGACACAGAGGTGATCAGTCACAGGTTGGACTCAATGATCTCAGAGGTCTTCTCCAACCTGAGTGATTCTGTGATTCTGTGATGAAAGTCCAAGTGCTCTGGCAGTCATTTGCAGGCTTTCTGGCAGCTCTTGACCGGCCACCCGTGTCCTCCTGCCTCCCTGCTCTGGATTTTCTGTCACAGCAAGAACACAGACCATGACTGGAAAGCCAGGACAAGGCATCAAGGCAGGGAAGGACTGATGCTCATCAGCCTGGCCTGGGAAACACAGAATGTAGGGGTTCAAGAGCCTCTGGACTTGAACTGGCTTCTGCCAGAAGTTGCTGGAGAGGTGACTGAGCAGAAACTTGGAGATACATGGATGGACATAAACAAGGGGTGAGCATCAGCCTGCCAAAGTGGACCCTCACCTTCAGAAGCAGAAGGTCCAGGAACACTGTCATGGTCAAAGCACAGTTTCCACAAACTTGCCTGCTCATCCTCTTCACTTTACAGGCTCTTTATCCTTCCTAACGGGACAGTATTAACTAAGTCCTTCCTCCCTCAGAAATTTGACCTTCTCTTGTCACGTTCGCTCACATCACCTTCTCCTCCTCCCACATTATTTTCCATCTAGAGCTACCTCTCTCAGCAATCCCTTTTCCAAATTAGGTTTTTGTATCCTCTGACCTCCTGCTCTCAGCACTTTTATCACCCATCCTTTCCTGCCTTGTTTCTTTCCCCTCAAGCCTTGCAGCTATTTTTAACATGATGAATCCAACCCGGTGGTTTGATTTCTCCCATTCCTTAATGACATTAATACCACTTACTAATACCAGTTTTGCTTCCATGCTCAGTTTCCCTTCATTTTCCGTGACCTGATAGGCAAATGCAAAAAGTCTTCATGAAAATTGTCATCTGCACGTTTTTACAAACTCCAGGGCTCTTTCCGTGGTGGCAGCAGGAGGCATCCAGCACATACCAGTCATAGTGACCTACCTCCCTGCTCCCTGTTGTCAGAGTTGTGGAGATGTGCTCCTGTCACCTCTGTGGCTGGTGTGGGGTGACATCCTGGCAGAGTCTGGTGCATCTGAAGGATGTGAGATGTGATGCAGAACACCAGCTCCTCCCTCACCTCTGCCCTTAGCTGGTTATTTTGATGGCACCGTGCTAGTCCTGCTGACAGCACCAGCTCATTCAAATTCAAGCTCCCAGGGGACCAATTCCAGCTTCTCCACCTGCTGGGGATGGAAGGAGAGCTGACGCTCTTGGCGTCATTCCCCCTGACGTGCAGCAGGGACCAGGCATTGCTGTTGGGATTTGGTTTGAGACCAACACCTCAGGTCAGTGTTTGAGGTTCCTCCACAGCTGGCCGAGACGCAGATGGGGCCCACAGGAGCACCTGGCTGGCGAGACACGGAGTGTTTGCACTTGGACCGTGTTGCCTGGGTCTTCTCCAGCTGGAGAAGGAGCTTGGGCACTGCTGTCCCCAGCCCCACTCCCCACATGCCTTTGTTTCTTCCTTGCAGAGCCATTACCTTGCACCACTTTGAACAGCAAACGTTCCCATGAGGAATTAATAACATGGGCTGCCTGGCACTCACCAGTTTTTGACCATAGTGAGACCAAGTGTGGGCCTTGCACAGCCAGGGCATCCCATGACTCCCCAAACTCCTGTTTGCTATGCCCCATCTCCCAAATCAGCCTTTCCTTGGCTTCTGCTGCTGGTATTTCTCCTACCCTGCTGGTAATTGTTTTTCTGATACGTGTGCTGGCACTTGCTGCCGTCTGAGGCCGTCTGAGCTTTGTTTTACAGCCTCTGCCATGCCCAAGAACAGAGCCACAGCGTTCAGTGTGAAAGCTTTCTTGGCTGGGCAGGGAAGGAGCCGCTCGGCTCGGCCTCGGCATCTCGTCCCCTCAGCTTTGATGGGAAACAATGGTGGTTTCTGGAAGCTATTCCAAACCCAGTCTACAGGCTTCGAATGCAAGTAAAATGTGCTTGCTTGAAACCAGCGGTGAGGGGCCAGGGAGGCAGGAGCACGCACACCCAAGGCTGGAGAAAACGTTAAGTAAGGCACTACCTAAGTGTGCAACAGATATGTAGCTGCATAACTGAGTTTTAACTGCTGCTCTGATCAAATTTGGCTAATAGAGAGAGGAGCTGATGCAGCAAATCAGTAGCAAGTAGCTTTTTGCCTTGTCTCAGACATCAGCCTCTCTGGGTTTTTCTCTTTTTTTCTGCGTTTTCTAAGCATCCTCAGTTTAATACTTTTATCTCCCTCTTCTCTCAGTGGAAGCTGTGACACTCCAGCTTTTGCAGGATCTGGCACAGGCTGGATCTGAGCACATCTCCCCGGGTTGCAGCAGGTTCCAGCAGTTTGGGAGGTGGATGCTCAGCAGCAGCAAGAGCAGGGAATGCACAGGGCTGCAGAACTGCTCGACGTCGCCAGGCCGAGCAAGCAGGCTGGGGTTTGCCTGGTTTGCTTCAGTCTTGGCTCCTGCACTGCTCTGGAGTAATGCACTTCTTGTTCCCTGCAAAGGAAAAGGCTGGTGAGGCATCCAGACACCTCGGGGAGTGAGAAAATAATGTCTGCTCTGACTCATTCCCTGGACACAGTGGCCTGTCTCCATGGAGGAGAGGGGAAAAGCTGCCTCACACATTTCAGAGAGCTGACGAGAGGCCTCCTTCGCCCCCCTGGCAGCAGATGAGTGGCACAGAATGAGGTCCTGGGCTACAGGGGAAGCCCCTCTGCAGTGAGGGGATGCACACAGGTGGTTTTACTCCAACTGCAGCCTTTCCTGTGGCACACTTAACATCAGGGATACTGAGGGAACAGAGGAGTTTTCTGAAACCTTGGAGAATTTCAAGTAAAAGGGAAAGCTTTTGGGAAGCACTGAAAGTGTGAGTACAGGCGGGTCCCATTGTACAGGGCACTGTATGCACAGCTATGTGAATAAGTCCCTTTTTTTAATTGGTTTGGGTAAAAAGTGGAGAAGGAAGGTTTTGTTCTCACTCAAATTAATTAAAAAGTATCTGGTGAAAAAAAAAAGAAAAATGTTTTGGATCAAACTAAATACACTCAGCCTGAGACGTGATGTTTTCTTTCAAGTCAGAGACCTTTCAGGTGAAGGACATCTTAAATGCACTGAAGTGAAAACTAAACAGACTGATCAAAAACACCAGGAAAAAAATTCTCTTTTCTCTGACTCTTTCATTTCCCCACATGTTTTTTTGGCATGAGCAAACTGGAATCCACAAAATGTTCCATTGACATCAAGTCAGTACTCTGTGTTGGAAAAAGCTTCTGGATTTGGTGGGGTTTAGGTTTTCTTGTTTTGTTTTTCCTCAGCCTCTCCCTCACTGTGTGCACAGGAGAAATTACAGCCTATTTCCCAAATTGCTTCCAGTCTTCCTCCTCCTCCACTGGTACAGGAGAGGAGAGATCCCTTCACTGGGGATGTGAGGGGTGAAGGGGGGACCATAACCCTGGTGCACGGCATGGGGAAAAACCCAGTATCCCCGTGTGGAAAACAGAGCCATAGCGAAAAGATGGCCAGAGTGAGCTCTCAGGCTTGATTCGTGCATGCTTGGGGCAGGATGGAAACCCACACCCTGCTCCAAAAAGTCTCTTGCTTAATTAAAAACAATCCTCAGAGACAATGTGAAGATATGAGTAGCAGGGGTGCTACTGCATCTCTGTGTTATTTTTTAATTGCTAGAAAATTCAGCCAGGTATTTGGAGAGGGAAAAGGGTAATAAGAAGTTAACCTAAAAGAGTGTGTTAGCTGATGGTAAAAACAGTGTCACTTCCCAAATGTTGGGGGGTTTTTTTCCAAGACATCCTTTTTGACGACAAAATTAATGCTTTAGGAATTCAGACTAGAGGATTGCAATGAAGCTACACCAAAAAAGCATCCAGTAAAGTATCTTCAGGGAGATTCCTGCTTGCATGAGAGTATTCACGTTACGCAAAATCCAAGTTTTCATTAAAAATGAACTTCAGAAAACATCTCACACTCATAGTTGAGGAAATAAGTTAAAATGAATGTACGTAGGAGTTACTTCTGCCTGAGCCTCTACAAAACCTGCAGCAACAAGGCTGATGTCCTGGTTCCCCACAGCTCTTCCTGCTGTTCCAGTGGTGCACTGATCCCCCTCCTGTGACGGCCACAAGCAGCAGAACTGCACGGAGGGGCCCAGCCACTCGAGGGGTCCCAGAGCAAAAGTGACCAACCACTGACACAGCAGGTGCCTGGTTGGGTTTCCTCCCTTTTTCCTTTATTTCCCTCAGCAGGATGGCCAGATGGAGGGTGATTTTAAGCTTCTTCCTCATCTTCTGGGTTCAAGGGTCTGCAGGTAAGATGCCAACCAGTTCTGGCCCTCCGGCCCCCACCACAGGGACATGGCTGCTGTGGTTTGTCCTGACACCGAAAGGCTGTCCTGGAAAGGAGGTCCATCCGTGGCTCCTGGCGTGGCTTTGGGCAGAACCCTCTCACCCTCTGCAGCCATGGAATACAGCACTGTGTCCACAGGTGGGTGACAGCTCCACCAAGGGAGAATTCCAGGCTAAAGGTAGGGGCATGGCCAAAGCAGGCCACGATGAGGGAGCTGTACCCGAGCCTGGGTGCCTGCAGGGAAAGGATCCGTGGATCCAGGGGTCAGGCTCCCACCACGACCACGGAGACAGCCACCCCTGGGGACCAAGTGCTGTGGCTTGGGCTGCTGGGAGGGGCAGGAGGCTCTCAGGGGCCTGTCCTGCCCCAAAAAGGGGTCAGCAACAGGCAGGGTCTGCTGAGGGTTTTTTCAGGAATGTGCTTGGGAAGGTTCGTGGGCTTGCAAGTCTGCTGAGAGCAGTAAACAGCACTGCAGTGCCTTCTATAAAATGGCTCACTATTTTATTTTGGGTTTGGGGGTGGTTTTGAGGTTTAAAATACTTCTGCAAAGCTTTTTGTTGCAGCTACAGCATTCCGCTTCCTTCCCTTAATATCTGAAACTGCTGGGACTCTGCATGGAAGCCCATGTGATACACAGCTAAAGAGAGGAACAAAACTCTGCAGGACTCATTTCATAAAGCAGCAGCTTCCCCCAAACCTGGCAGAGGGAAATCCCTGTCCACATAACGGGTGGATAACATCCCCCAGCACGGGGTTCATCACTGTTTCTCTGTAACTTGCCAAGTGCCACATCCCAAGGACCCCAAAACCCAACACTTCCCTCCCTCCGCTGGGCTTGATGATCCATGTGGGTCCCTTCCAACTCAGAATATTCTATTCTGTGATTCCAGCATGGACCCAGTGGACAAGAACAGGCTTGCAACAGGATTTCCTGAGCTCCTGGAAATGATGAGGTAAATCTTCAACGGGAAGGAAATACAGGAAGAACCAGATGCTTGGAGATCCCCAGCCAGAGGCATTTGGGAACACAGACCCGAGCTGGGGAAGGTCAGTCATGTGCTCTTCATGCAGTTTCCATGACCATAACAACATCACACCCTGGAGCCACTCTAGGTAGTGCTGCAAAGCCAATTACATTATTTAGTTTACAAACTGAGAGCCTGAAACCCATTTGGAGACGCACACATGTAAATATCTGCCTATCTAAAGTGAATATTTAATTTTCCATGAATAAATTTAGGAAGAACTCAGCGGGTTGTTCCTTTCTGAAGGCAAAGGCAGTATTTTGTTAAGTGGGTTATATCCAAAGAGTGGATAATATTCTGAACTGCTCAGCTGAGGGGAAGGGATTCACTTCTTGTGAGAAACTCCTTTGAAATGACCCTATTTTTTGTCAAAAATATACACACTTTTGAGCTTTATGTGGTTTTCTGCAGCCAGTTTGGGCAAGGGGCTAGGGGGGAACCTGGTGGTGGGAGGGACTGGTTCGAGTGCTCCCACCAGCTCCCCAAAACTGGCTGCCTTTGGAAGGACCACGGAATCATAGACTGGTTTGGGTGGGAAGGGACCTTAAGGATCCCAGTGTCTCCTCCTGGGGCAAAGCCATGCACAGAGATGGGGGCAGAGACACTCCCCTCCCTTGCAGCCTTTCCTTATTAGTTTGGGTCGTGACAACATGATTTACTTTATCTATAAATATCCCTCTGGCACAGGGGATAATGCGCTGGATGACATTTTCCAGATGGTCTCATGTTCCTGGGTGAGGTGATCCCCTGGCATCGTTAGGAGAGGGAGGAAAATGTGATCTGCAAGCCCACACATCACTGTGCAAATGACCTTAAAATAATTCCATGCCCATCCCTGCTCTCAGGACAAAGCAGAAAGAGCCCAGTTCCTGGCATTTTGTTGCAATCCCCAGGCTGAGTCCCAAGACCCCTCAAAATCCACATCCTGTTAAAAAAACCATCAGGCACAACACGGTCAGTGGCCTTTCTTTTCTGCCTTTTTGCCCCTTACCCTTTCCTTCATTTTTCTTCAGGAAAAAATGCTTTTTCATAAAGGAGGAGGAGAGATTTGAGGATTAAGAAATTGAAAACGTTGCCACTGTTCCTTATTACACTGGGGTTTGTTTGAGGTTTTTTTATTTCTTACACTTGCTTCACCACTAAGAGCTGTGCAGGGCAGGCATCTAAAGCCACCATTGCAGTTCAAAACCTCCTGTGTTTTTCCAAGGCCTTTGGAAGGGGCAGCCTGACCAGGCAGCCAGTGGACCATGCCATCATTAGCTGCCATTAAGTTGTCCAGATGAACTGATTTACCTCCTGTAAATCAGGAACTGGCAGGACCACCTGGGGCATGCCATGGAACTCCTGGCTGGCTTTCCTAGGAGCCAGTTCCTACGCTTTCCTAGGAGCCCTGGGACATTCCTGCGGGGTGGGCCAGAGGTGGGAGCCAGAGCTGGAAAGCTGGGAGCTGTAAGGAAGGGCTGAGTGGGAGCATCCCGTGCAGGACCAAGGTGTGTGCAAGGACATGTCCTGTCCCTGGGCCTGGGATACCCACTGGACACACAGGGATGCTGAGGAGGTGCTCTGCAGGGATTGGTGGGGTACGGAGCAACCGGATCAGCTCTGTGATGGATAGACTCCTGTGGGTGGTGTTAGCCCACAGAGGAGAGCTGGAGCAGTGAGGAGAGCTGGGATCTGGAGTGGAGGAGAGAAAGCAGAGTTAGCAGAATTACAGGTGTGCAGCAGCTTTGGCTGACCACAGGAACTCAGGGCACTCAGGCCAAACCCTGGCCTGGCAGATTATTCAATTATTTTGTGCAAATCCAAGCACATACTTTTTTTGTACTGTAATAATCTATTGATTGGTTGATTCATTGGGGACAAAACAGAAAGTGAGACAATAAAGGGAAACAAGTAATCCCTCTGGGTGGCCAAAATCACACCTCTAGACTTCCAGCCAGGACACAAACCTTACTCCGACATCCAGCACAAGGAACCATCGGGATCTAAGAGAAATCCTTAGTGTCCAAAATTAGGAAGCTAATAAGTAGGAACCAAAGATGTCCACATGCCTGAAGTGATTTAGGTGTCCTCAAGGCCCCAGGAGGGTAGCAGGGGTCTCCAGTGTTATTTTTACATATTAGTGGAGCATGTAAGGGCATCTCTGGGCTCCGTGACCGTGACAGCTGAGAGCGCTGGCTCCTGCCCCTGACACGCTGGCAGCCGCTCCAGGGAGAGCACTGGGAAGCCCCTGTGGAGCTGTCATGGCTCACAGCCTGGCGTGTGGAGAGGCTGCCCCAGCTCAGCTCCTGTGTGCTTTAACACACTGCTCTGGTGGGCAAGCGGAAGGGGCTGGGAGCAGGTGATGTGTGTGTGTGAGGGCAGCAGCTGGGGACAGCTCCTGCACCCTGCACCCTGCACCCTGGCCCTCGGCAAAGCCTCACTTCCCTGCTGGCAGGGCTGTTTCCAGCTGTGGGAGCAGGAGCACCAGCCACGGGCAGCAAGCAGCGCCTGGCCACAGCGCCAGCCCTGGAGCTGAGCACAGCAGAGGGAGTGTAAAACACAGGAGAGGCTTTGCCCGGTGCCTGGGGCTCTTCTGGTTGGAGAAGAGGAGCCCGGGAAGAGCTAAGGGTGCAGGGAGGGCAGGGGGCCGGGTGCACAGGAGAGCCCCACCTGGCCGTGCTGCAGCTGCCCGCTGTCCACACCAGGCACAGGGCCAGCGCATCCCTCGGGGAGGGGCTGAAGCTGCCCTTGGTAGGGCCTGTGCCTTTCCCCCCAGAGAACAAGGGCTGGGAAGAGGCTGGCACAGGGGCTCTGCTCTCAGCAAGGGATGACTCCAGGTGGGAGATCTCGGCTGTCAGGGCTGATTCATGGCAGTGAAATCCCTGCTGCTGCTGCTGCTTCCAGGGCCAGGTGCTGCATCAGAGACAAAATGGGAGCTGTGGCTTCTGCTCATCCCGGCATTTGCCACCTTAGATTTATTTGACGAAAACCTGGGGAGCGTATGAGTTTCTGTGCCCCTCTTGGAGATGGAAACCACAACTTGGGAAAGATCCTTTGGACTTCACCTGCTCACAACACTCAGAAGTGTGGCCTCTCCCGCTGACCACCCCAAACCACCACCACCACTGCACACAGCTCTGCCGCTTTTAGCTTCACTTAATTTTAGGTTCCTTTTATTTTAGTTAGCCAACCCCAGATTGGCTGTTATTTTCTCTCTGAAGCCAGGGAAAGCAAAACTTTGCAGCACTGATGGAGGCTCCCGACTGCCGCAGCCCTCGGAGGGGCCGCCCGTGGTGGGCGCGCCCTGAGCAGCTTCGGGGACAACGTGGGCACCGCAGCGTCACAGGGCACGGCCAAGAGTCCCCTCAGCAGGAGACTCCTCAGCCAGCCCCAGGGCTGCACCTGCTCCAGGCTCTTAATCCAGGAAAATGGAGTGACTGTCTTCCTTGCCTGCAGTTCCTGGAGCCCTGCAGTCACGGTGCTGTGATTAATTCCTAACCCTACCCTGCTGCTGTAGGCAATGATGTTTTCCCTCCTCTCTCTGGGCTTAAGGCAGACCTGGCTGCTGGCAGGTGAACACACAAGTCACCCTCTGGTCAGGACTGGGAGCCACACAGTCCTGCTGTGTTTACCAACTCCATGACTACTATGGAAAACCGCTCTGGTTTTCCTGCCCGCTCCTCCTTCCTTATCAATCCTGAGGTGGCTATGGATGAATGATTAGAGGTAACGGCAAATATTATGCCTGTGCTACTAATTCTGCTTTTCAAATGAAAACCAAACAAAATTAAGCCTGACACAATGCCCAGGAAGGACGTTGGAGCTGTTGAAAGACCATTAAACTTTAAGGAGATGATGAGTTGCACAAAACGTTCCGTAATTAACATCATCCACCCACAGACTTCTGGAAAATGGGAAAACCTCAGTAAACATCAGCAGTTCTGTGTGCAAACAAAAGGACTCTATTTCACTGGTTAAATACTCACTCTAAACTTGGTAAGTGTTCTGTGTTGGCATTGGTTGTTTCAGAGGGAGTGAAAATATTCTGTGGATGTGTTTTTCCCTGGTGTTTTGGTGGGTTTGTTAATCCTGCTATCATGCCCCATCCCAGAGCTGGCTAAATTTCCCTGGGGATAAGTAATTTCTGCTTTGCGTAAGTGTTGGAGGATTTTTGGCTTATACAGCACCTCTAGCACCTGGCAAGGTCAGTGCTTAAGCATCTGCTAATCCTTGAGACTTGGGCTCTAGCCTCTCACTCAGCAGTCTGGAGCTCTGCCCAGCCAGACCAGCGAGGACCAAAGTGGGACTAAGGAGGGATGACACCAACAGGAAAACCAGACAGGTCTGCTGGAATTGACCCAGACCAACATGAAACCCCTTGCAACACACAAAGTAGGAAAAACCCCTCTATTGCACGATAGGTTTGTGATCTGGCTAACAAGCATGAAATGCAGCCACGCCTATTCCTCCACTTGAGGATTTTTGCCTATCTCACAAGTTAGCTCTGGTGGCTCAGAAATCTCAGACCACCACACGCTGTTTTCAAACTGCTACAGGTTTCATATCCAAATGGAGCATGGACTTCAAGTGGAAACTTTTAAATGAAAATGTCCAACTCCCCAAGGCTCCAGCACTCACACTAGACCATCCTCTTTCTGGAAGGTGCATTAGGGCCTTGGAAGAGCAGCCCCACATCAATAACATGCCAGGCAGGTCTTTTGAATATGGACCTTTGCATGTGTGTTTATAATCCTACATGTCTTTTACTTCCAAATAGCCTTGAGTAAAGAGTAATCCACATCTGAAGGGAATGTGTAATGAAGTGCTGTAATTCAGCAAATATCCTGAAGGACCACATCGAGCAAGAGAGGAACAAAAGACTTACAATGACCTTAATCTGTGTAGGAACACAGCGGTCAGTTGGCTTTAGGATGTCCTCACTGCCTTATTTACCCCAACACCCCATGGTGGGTTAAGGTGTGAAGCACAGGAGCATTTTATCCCCTGCTGCATTGGAGCTGGGGAATGCTGCAGCTGCTTCCCTTTCTTTAGGAAAACTACACTTTCTGACAGTGAATAGTAACATTAGTCTGGTAAGAAACAAACTTTTACAAATATATGTAAACACAGCGATGGGGGAGGAAAACATAGGGCATTTGTACCTTAATCTTGGAACCCAAATCAGAATCACCTGATTTATGGGAACTGGCAACTCTTGCCGAGCCCAGCGTTGCAGATTTGGGCCCTTATTATTAGCTGCAGAATTTGTCCTAGAAAATCATTGCTGTAATTGGTGGAGTTAGTTTGGGATTTTCCAGTGTTTCACGGCTTTCTGACATTTTTTTCAAACTGGCCTTCTGGTAGGAAGGAGTGACTTTTAGTGAATATCAAATCTAAAAGGAAATGTGGAGAGGCAAATTAAGAGTACACAAAAATTTTACAAATCTGACATTTTCAAAGCAAACATTTTCCCTCCAACTCAAAACAATTATTCGTTTAGAAACAGTATTTGAATTTTGAATATAGTTAAATTTATCTAAATATGATAGAAATTAAAGTTATTTGATACAATCAGCATGAAACATTACAATATGATCCAACCCAATTTGGTGATGATGATTAATTCAATACTCTCACTTTGGGCTTGGGCCAGGGAAAGCGTTTGCAATCTCAGGCTTCTATAGAGAGGGACAAACAAGTACTTGATTTTCACGTACTCAGATGTTTCCAGATCTCCCTGCTGCCAGCTGTAGTTACAGGGGACTTGCCCTTACTGATTTTTGGATGAGCAGAAAGCTGAAGCAGAGAAGGCTTGGCCCATTACTGTGCAGACCAAGTGGCTGCTGACCTTTTGTCCAGCTGAGAGCTCCTGTGGCTGTGGTAGAACACCTCACTTTGGGTTTAAATTATGTAACAGCCATCCCACCTTCTGTCTGAAGGTACCACACTGTTCCAATTTCCCTCAGTGTTCCAATTTCCCTCACATCACATCTTCATTATTAATCCGCTCACTGGACATGGTGCTTGACTCAACTGACAAAATTTATCAGAATGCAGCCCGCATTGGTGCATGCTGATCAATAAATATGGTAATGTCCTAATGCCTCTAAGAGGATTTATCTGTTCCTGCCAACTTCATTTTTTTAAAAAAAAAAAAAGCTCTTGATAGAGACTCAGGAACTTCATTCCAGAGGGCGAGTGTCTGCCAGCAAAGCCATTCACTGATTTTATTCCTTTCACAGAAACCTGATCAGGAGAGCCTGGCAATGGGAACACGCCCGGTTCCAATCCCACTGTGGCTGATGGTGAACACCATCCCCTTGGCACCGTGGCACAAAAGAGACTGGTGTTTTAAGGGTCTCAGTCTGCAAACTGGCTCCTGTCGGGAGAAAACCAGACAAGGGCTGGTGGCCACATCACAAGAGGGTGTGATCTGCTCTTCCGAAGGGTGGGGAAAGCTGCTGTTTTGCTTAAAACCAAAGCCAGAAGGGACAGCCAGACTGAGGTTGAAAACAGCTGAGGCTGAAAAGCAGGAGGGAAGAGAGCAGATGTGAGTGTCCTTCAGCCCAGCCAGAGTCACCACCTGCAGCACCCCAGGATGAGCCGCTCCCTGATGTGACCCTGTGAGGAGCTGCTGGACGGAAAGGCAGGAGCAGGGCTGCTCCAAACCTCCCCGTGCCTGCAGGAGACTGCCCTCAGGCAGGAAAAACCAGCCCCAAGGACAAGATCGTGCCGCTGGTTATGCCCATTTACTACTGTGGGCCTTTCAGCTACGTGAACGTCTGGGCTAAAGTCTGTCCTCCAAAGAAACGGTGAATATATCTGGGAGACTGATACTGCAGAGCCTTAGTAGGTGTAATATCTGGGAAACTGATACTGCAAGGGCTCAGTGACCCTGCAGCTGCCTTCCTTCATCCTGAGCTGTGTGCAGGCAACCCTTGGCACGTTCTCCCTCCCCTACCTTGTCCTCACACCTCACTCCCGACGTAGGACGGCTCAGTGTAAGCGCTGAGTGCCAGCCACGCCTCGCCTTTCTCCCTTCCCACCTTCCCGAAGCCGTTTCCTTGTGCCAGGCTAAGAGACCAGTGCCGTGATTACGCTGCTTTCATAGGAATAGTTTTTGTCTTTCCAGCCGCAGAACTCAGCCCTGGCCAGCAGCTCTCGGGCTTAGTTTGAGGCAGGGACGAGGACGAGCCACTCGTGGTGTCACAGCCACCCTCCTCTCCCAGTTCACACTGAAATCACCTCCCTGGCTGACAGACGATATGGGAAACTGCCCATCAAACCAAAACCAGACCAAAACCACTTGAGAACTGTACCTTCAGATGATTTGCAGCTGCGAAATTAGCCCACAGGCGATGCTGCCACTGCTCTACCAGGTGCTTTGGAGGGTGATTTGCAAGTTGCTAAGCTCTCTGCAGTGGCTGGGGCAGGGCATTTGCATCGCACACTCTCATTTGACTCCCAGAGACCCCGCATATCCCAGCCCTGATCTGTGAGTGCGGCTGGCTGGCATCCTTGGGGTACTGCCCCTCTTCAGGCTTCAGGAACGGATGATAAAACAGCCCGGAGGCACAGGCGTGATCTGAATTCTGCTGGTCAGATACATCTCCCCGTCCAGACACTAAGACTTTACCACCCCTGCTGTAGCAGCCCCAGGGACGTAAATCCTGGCTCTGGCACCCTTCTGGAGAGATCTCTGGGCTTCAGACTCTCCTTCCCCACTTTGTCACCGTTCCACAGGGTGAATGCATGTGGCACTGCTGCAGGTACTGTGCTTGCCCTACCAGCTCCCGTGGTCCAGCTGCTCACTCCTGAATGCACCCATGGGCTTCCCAAAACCCATCTTGCCTCCCACTGTGTTCAATGACTGCTTTCACCCAGGGACCTGTCAAGGAATAGCATCCCTGGGCTTCGCATCATGGGCTGCTGAGAATGCTGCCTGTGCAGCTCAAAAATGCAGACAAAATGAGACGGGAAGGGATCTCAGCAGGTCATCTCATCCAAATGCTCGCTCCAAGCAGGGTGAGCATTGGCACCTTCAGTAGCGACTCTCATTAATTTAAATTTTGCTCAGCTGGGCAGAAAAAAATTATCTTGAAATTCATTTTAACCTCACATTTGATGAACACTTGTTCTGATAAAAAAAATAACATTTTTCGTGGGGAAAGGCAATTTCAGATTACTTGATTGCGGGGAAAACACGCTTTTTGCTCAAATCAACGTCAATATTTCTGTGGCAGAAATGGTTATCATAGGTACACCGTTTGGTAACACGTAAGTAACATACTGTATTTACGGGAATCAAAACACAGGGCTGGAGGACGTCTCAAAAGAACTCGTGTCCAACTCCTGCTCCAGGTAGGATTACCTCCATCTAAACCGCTCCTATTATCACCCAACCTACTTCACAAAATCTCTGGTGATCTTCCAATGCAATTTACTCCACCCTACAGCAGCCTTGCAGTCCAAGGTACTTTTCTAAACGAAAGCCCAAATTCCCCTTCTTTGTTCGTGCTCGTTAAGAACTCGTTAAGCAATCATTGCCAAGCAATCATTTAGCAAAAAAGTTCTTCCTGCCTGCGGGTAGGTATGAAACTTGCTTTGCAATCCGTAAGCAGTTCATGTACGGGCTGCCTTTTATTTTTTTTTTAACTAAAATTTTCAGTTTCGCATCTTTAGTGACTCGTGTCAGCTTTGTAAATGATCTCCCTTGGCGTCAACAGGTGTGGGAAGCTCCCGCCCTCGCCTGCTCCTCCTCCTGTCCGCAGTTAGCGGCCCCGCAGGTCGGGATGCCCCCGAGCAGGGTGGGTCTCACCCCCAGCCCCCGACGCGCATCGCCACCCGAGCGTGGCAAAAGGTACAGTCGCGGTGAGACGGGTCGGGTTACCTGGCCGCGGGGTAGAGGGCAAATTCCTGGAAGTGGGAAGGAGTGAGGGGGAAGGAAAAAGCCTCAGGGCAATTTCAAATGGTACGGTGAGAATTAAAAAAAAAAAAAAACAAAAAAAAAAAACAAACCCAAAACCAAAGCGCCCCGCCGAAAACGCCGGTGCCGGGGCAGGGGCCGGGGCCGCTCCGCGGGGGCGATGCCGCCGCTCCGGGGCTCGGGGAGGTGACGGGTCCCTGCCCGAGGGGTCTCTCCGACCCGACCCGATGGGGCGGCCCTGAGAGCAGGCCCGGGTGGCTGGGGCCCGGCCGGAGGCGGGACCGGCGGGGCGGGCGGTGCTGGTGGCTGGGGCGGCGGGACGGAGCCGCGG
>WBMZ01007714.1:3488-19613 GCA_013400975.1 Atrichornis clamosus
CCACTGGACTGCAACCACCATTCCCACTGGACTGCAACCCCCACCTCCACTGGACTGCAGCCACCGCCCAACCGGACTGCAGCCTCCCTGCCTCCCCTGCCTCACCAGCGCCCCCACCCGGGTGTGGCCATAACTACACCACAGGGGAAACCGGGTGACAGGCGGGGAGTCTGTTACTGGTGTTTGTTGTTGTATTGTTGTTTGTTCTGTTGGGTTATATATATATATATGTATATATTTTAGTAAAGAACTGTTGTTCTTTTTCCCATATTCGATCACAAAAGCCTCATAATTTTCAAAACTACAATAATTCCAGGGAGGGGATGATTCCTTCCACTCCAGGAGGGTTCCTGCTTTTCCTTGGCAGATATCTGCTTTTCAAACTAAGACACAGTGCAAAGTAGCCGTGGAAGATCAACTACTAAAATTCGACATGCTATGGAGAAGGTCTCTGAAGAGTCATTATTCAAAACACTACAGAGCTTGAATACTGGGGAGCACCAAATAAATAATTAAATGGATGGGTTTGGGACAAGGAAAGGAAAGAGTACTTCACACAAAAGTAACTGGATTATGGAACTTGATCTTGCAAGACTTTGGGGAGACTCGAAGTCCAAACAGACTCCACAACAGAACAGACAAGTTTATGGAGTTTACACCTAATGGTAATAATTAAATATGACAATGCAGATGCAACTTCTGGATGAGTAAACTATTGCTTTCAAGATACGGGAAGAATATACTAGGGAAGGGCTATATCTCATTAGATTTTATTTATTTATTTTTAATACTGCCTCCTGTCCTATCCCTCTGCTTCTAGACACTGTAAAGGCAGGATCTAAGATCCTGCAAACCTTCATTCTGTTGGAAGAAGAAATACCAACTCTATGGACAGTAGAGTCACACACAGCTGGCCACAGGAGTTGCTCTTTCAAATCTCTGTATTTCAGCTACCTGATCCTGAAGCCAGCACTTGACAGGAAGTTCAGAGCTGCAGAGGGACAGTAGTGGGCAATGCAAGAGCAAGATTTGAGATATCTGAGCATTTTGTCTGCCAACTCAAGGCTTGAGAAGCCAGCAGTTTCTTATCTGCAATGTTTGTCATTAGTCATGTCTGCCATTCAGGCAAGAGTTAGCTTCAGTGACTCACAAGTAATTTCTCCTCCAACTAAGGTGGTGTGAGGTGTGTAGAGGCTGTGTTTGCTATTACTGAGCACATCTGAGGTCTTGTTCACCTGGCAGGCTTTCACACTGCTGTTAAGGCAAGAGCTACCATGTCAAGCCTTGCTTAGCAAGCTTCTGGGAGGCCCATTTGAGGCAAGCGTGGACCCAGAGAGCAATCTGGCCTCCTTCCAGCACTGCAGGTAACATCTCCTAGTGCATTCAGACTCTTGCTGATGTACAAGCCCTGTAATTCTTCCAGACTTCAATAACCCCAGTCATCTCAGGGGTCTGTTCAAAACCCTCACAAGCAAGCTGCTTCAACAGAACACAACCTGGCCTTGGTATGTCTGGTTGAGACACAATGCAACAACCACCGAAGGTAATGAAATTGGGTCATGCCACCACTTTCCACAAGCACCAAACCAGACCTGGGTCTGTAATCCAGGGGCCACTGAACTGCTACCCATGAAGCGGCGATGAGCTACGGAGCTTTACTATCTGAATAAGCTGCAAAGTGAATCCTGGAAATATTGACAGATTTCTGTTTTGCTCTTCTCCCTCACCCTAGGAGATGCCTTGGCAGGAGGCTGTTGGACTGGATGTCAGCCACAGGAAGTACTCAGCATGATCAGGAAGCTACTTTGCGCAGTTTATTTCAGAGCAGGCTTTTGGGAACAAAGGAAGTGGGGACCCATGTTTAAAGGAAAAGCTAAGAGATCTGCTTCAGCACTACTGGTGGCAAAGCTGTGGAGCCAGAAAGCTGACAACAGCTGACCAGCTTCTACCGAGCACAGGGAGGCTCACCATGAACACACACATTTCAGCCAGAGAACAGAACGACCTCAGCCAGCATTACTCATTAAAAAGCTCACACTTTCTGGTGCTCCCTGCTACAGTGACAGAAGTATGTGTTCTCTGCCCATCTGCTGTTTTGAGTCTGTGAAGCTCAGCTCTGTAGAAGACATTTCCTGGCCTGCAGTGGGTGGAGAAACACTTGTCTCCTTCTTGCACCCTCTGCCAAGCTGGTATTTAGCCTGGTTAACACTGCAGGTCTCTGTAGCCAGTAACTAGAATATGTGGGGTCTCCATCTACACTGCTCACACATTTTAGAACCTGCTGTTTCCCAGCACTGTATCATGAAGGCAAATGAGTTTACAATGTGACTTAACACTAAAAAGGTAGCAAATGGATGCTAAAGCTGGAAGAAGAACACTTTCATAAAGGAAAGGTGGCTTCCCTAAGTAGACCTTTGTGTCCCAGGTTCTTAATCACATCCCCACAATTTTGCAGCCAACTCTAGTCTGGAGGAGACTCTTACTATCTCAGGGCTCCCACAAGCTCTGGTTCCATCAGATGGCCACGTATTTTGTCTCTCCAGCATCTCTCACCAGCCAGAAGCTCTACCCTGGAAGAACAGCTTGGTATCCTGTTCCTTCTGCTACACCAAGAGCTGAAGCACGGAGGAAGACTACAGACCTCCTTCCTGAAGATTTCAGGAAGGATTGTTAAAGGCTTACACATGAGCAGTACAGACCCTTCCGCCCACAGGGACCCAGCAAACCCAGTGAATAACACCACTGACTCCCGGCCTCTTTACAGCAAGGGTGAAAAAAGGCTACTCTAAGGAAGTTGTGAAGCTTTTTGGGACTTGACTGTCACACAGAAGTTAAGCAAGGTTACTCACTGGCTCTGTCAAGCTGCTGTCTTTCTCCAAGAACTGTACAACACAGTACGCCAACTGTAGAAAAAAAACACAGCAAGATTAGAGCTTCCTCAAGGGTCCCTGAGATCAAAGTGCCCTCAGCCCCTAGGCTGGAACTAATATCATGCCCATTTTGTTGTGGCTCTAAACAAACCCAGTTTTCTGATGGCAAGCAAAGGTTTTAAGACCAAGCAGGCAGGGCCTGAGCTCAGGACATTGGTGAAATATGAAGGATAAAACTTCAGTCACCTAGAACAGTCCACAGCCAATACATTCAGGTGCAAGCACAGCTGCACACAGTGGGGAGAAACAAACCTGACTGAGACAAGGCCCTGCCCCATAATAACAGGGCTGGGAGAACAGACATCTCTGCTTAGTACCCATACTTTTTAACGTACTAGCCAAAGTTCTGATCTTCTCTATTCTTCTATTATGTACTCAAAATTGGAAGAAATTAATCTCTAAATCAGTCTAGCATACCAGCACACCAATTTCTCCACATATCAGCAGTGACTAACAGCTGACACACCACATACACAGGCTGATGACTGCAGCTAGGAATTCTACCTCTCTGGTTTCAGCAGGGCCCCAATATTTCACAAGCTTCCAGCACAGAAAGGCAAAGCAAGCCACAGCAATAAGTCAGCAAATGTCAGGATTCCCTTCTATCATCCAGTGGCATAGGCCCAGGTACCAGAAGAATGGGACAAACACTTCAGTATGGGACTAGTGCAGACCACAAAACATCTCACAACAAGAACTTTGTACCATGCAGTGATGTGGCCTGGTGAGTAGCTATGAACAATTACCTTATAAACTAATAAAAATATACGTATCTTATACTAGCTATGAGCTTTTGCAATAATCCCAATCTGCCCTGGGAACTTGAAGCACTTCTCACCTGTGGATGGTAGACACTGAGAGACTTCACTTTGTGCAGTGGTAACAAGACTCTGATGAGGAACATCTTGTGCTCTTCCTTCAGAGGCAAAGCAAACCCATTGATTATGCTGAGAAGAAACAAGAGTCTTGTTAACATCTTTATCCAGCAGAAATACAGGGTCTCTCACCTCACAAGAGACACTAGCTCTCACTAGTCCCTTGAGAAAGCACCCACCAAAACTGTGGTTGCTGCAGCCCAGCCTGCACACCGTGCTCAGTGAGTGTTCTCAGCAGGCACCACAGGGAAATGCCTCTGACAGGACTCTGCTCTGTCCTGTGCCAGGCTGAGCCCACACACACTCAGGAAGAACCTCTGGAGAAGGCCAGCACAGAAGCAGCTCAGAAGTGCTTGAGTATTGTGCTTTACAGAACAGGAGGACGGCAGCACAGGAGGGCTACAAACAGAAGGGCAGCTGAAGCCGTGGGGAAGGCTGCCCATTGCTAAGGCTTCTCAGAGCTGTGAGGACCCCTTCTTTTTTATTGCCTGCTGCGAGTGTGACTGGACTCAAACTCAACAGAACAGGAGACAGATCTGGGGAGAAGAAGGCTACCACTGTATTTATCAGCAGGCTGGAGAGTACTTTATGCTCTGTCAGACTGAGATTCTCCGGAAGATGTGCCTCCTGCAAGGACTGCGGAAGGACGGCACTGACTGTTCACATAGCACATTGGGCGGGGAGGTCTCACTCACTATGGGTGGGCCCTTTGGGACTTCCAAAAGTGGCCTCACCTTCCCAGGATCTCCAGCAGCTCTGCAATCCCATTGTGGTGTTCTGTTTCATAGATGAACCTAAACAGAAGGATGAGAAGTCATTGCCAAATGCTGGATATAGTTTGATAAGCAGAAGGAAGGAAAAACACTGGAGACAGGGAGTCTAAATGGTACTGAGAAAGACCTCACCTGTAAAATATATTATTGATCTGCCTCCTCACGTACGCTCTCAGACCCAGGAACTTCCCGTAGATCCGGTGCAGAATAGTCTTTAGGAAGTCTCGTTCTCTGGGATCTTCACTGTCAAAGAGATCCAGCAGCTGTAGGTAGAGAAATTCAGTCAGTGCCTGCAGACTGCCTGTCTGGGCAAAGCTACCAGCAACACTGGGCACTGCTCATGCTTGGCCAAAGCGGCTCTTTCAGTTCAGTGATGCCTTCAGCACCCTGAGCACAGCGGTCATTTCCCTGAAACACGCCACCTCCGAGTCACAAGCTGGAATCATCATCATTTCTTTCACCTTCAGAAGCACAGTGATGGCCTGCACATTCTACAAAGCTGCATGTCCCCAGACTTCCCTTGCAAGGCCCCTGTGCCCCCCTCCACCTGTACAATGGGTTATAAGTTCCAGTGACGACAGCTTGCACACAGTCTTGCCCTGCACAGAAAATTCTGTCTGCTCATTCAAGATAAATGAATAAAGAAAAGTCACATCATCAAGCACCAAAACCTGCTGCATGTCCTTCATAAAGGTAGTGCACAGTGGCAGGGGCAACAATTACTTACAGATAGTACAAACTTCTGGTCAATGTATTTCTTGGCTACATTTGGTTGAAAGTCAGGTGATTCCAGGAATCGGAGGAAGAACTCATACACCAGCTATGGGGGGAGAAGCAGAGATTACTTAGAAATCCTTCTGTCCTCTCACCAGTGTTTACTTCAGATTTTAAATGCTTTCCTTCTCCTTAAGGATTCAGGGAAAGGCTGGGAAGCCTCAACAGGAGTACAAAAACCAGTTTCCCAACCCCTTCCCTTTCCCTACCCCCTGCAGTGGGATCAACTCAGCTGCCCTTGCTGTAAAGAGCAGTGGTCTGGTGGCACATAACTGCCCAAATCTGCAAGAGATGTCATCACCTCAGGTCTCCCCAAAGACAACATCCACCTAAGTCAGATTAGCACTAGACCTGGGAACTTCTTCTTGCATCTTCAGCACACATCTCTACAGAGAACAGAAACCTCCAGAGATGACAAAAGCTCAGACTTCACTGGAAGCCCTTGAGATATGCCAAGGAAGAAAGGAAAAGCAGAGAAATGAAATGGACCCCAGGATAATATGCGGTGTACTCTGCCTCCTGGGTGCTGACTCAAGGTTGGCTTGGCCTCACTAAGCCGTGAGAGCTGCATGCTGTGTCCCACTTGGAAAACAAAGGGCAGCTTGCTTTTAGAAGGCTGTCAGTGCTGAAACATCAACTTCTGGTCCTACTGTTCTCTGAGATGGATGAGTACACTCCAGGGCTGACCCTGTCTAGTGCTTCTGAGGGACCAAGCAAAATCAATGCTTTCAAAAGGTCTGACTTTGGAATTGAAGGAATTATAGGACTATGCATCCACAGGTAGGGCCCAGCTGCCAAGGACAGCAGGACAGAAAACACTGAAGTGCTGACCAAAAAGCTCAGCATTCAGTTGCCACCAATCCATGCTGGTTGCTGCTGACTTTGTTCTGAGAAACAAATGCTTCCTAGCATTCACAGCACTCTGGTGCTGAGGACACGCTATTTCTATCGATGCTCGCATCCCTATGTCAACTGCAGCAGTGAGAAGTGATTAACCACTGCTGCAGAATGACACCTTATTTCTTCTCTGTATTTTCTTCTTCATTCTGCAGTATCTGACTCTTGTTCTCTTTGTCTGCTTGACAACACATCCCTGTGCAAGAGCCTGGAGCTTCCCTCCTGATTTCCACTGCTGAACTCTTGCTAAACCATGCTCACTGTCACTTTCCTAACCCTTTTCACCTTGTTTGTCTTAAAGCCATTTGCAGGTGAATGTTGCACACAGCCAGTTCCCAGGATACCCTTGCTTCCTGCACTGCCTAAAAGCCACCTCTGACCCCTGGGTGGCAGGCCTGGCCTTTCCCCAGGAACCCTGGCAGGCTGGTGAAGCAGCCAGTGGCAGGGCTGGCAAGCTACAGCTCTACATGGACTCTTAACTTCCTAGAAATAAATCCACCAGATCTATATCCCCCCGCTCCTCCTCACCTGAAGGTGTGGCCAGGCAGCCTCTAATGTAGGCTCATCTTCTTCAGGGTCAAACTCAGCTCCCGTGGGATTGGATGATGGTGGGAGTGTCCGGAAGAGGTTAACTGAAAACTGAGGTGAGTGAAGAAGTGCATAAATTACATTCCCACATGGTCCTCCACATAGCAAATCCTTCACTGCAGAGCAACACATTGTGATTTGCCACAGCTGTGCCCACAAATCCATCCCTTCCTGCAGGCTGGAGGGTTACAGTCTACACAGGACCTCCCCAAGCACAGTCTGTGCCACAGACAAGAGCTCCCACCTCTCCCTACAGCAGGCACTGTCAGCACCACACCACAGCCCCCCCCCCCACTTCTCTTTCTGGAGGTGGGTAGGTAAGAAACGGGTAGGGCTGGGGTCACACTCCTCTCTGACAAATCCCTATCCCCTCCTCCTCCCCATGCTTCTGAACAACCCGTTTTTTTGTCACACAAGCCACACACACACTGGCCCCATGCCCTACCATGATAACAGCTTCGGGATAGATGGCCTCAGTGACGACATCACGGTTGTGTGTGATGTATTCCACCATCTCATTGAGACCTGCTCGCTTCACCTCCTTGAACTTCAGGTCACTGAGGGGGTCGGAGATGAAGTCAAAAAGCACGCAGCACTGCCGCAGCTTCTGGATGAAAAGCTCTTCTCGTTCGTGTGGAGGAGCATCTGTCAGAGAAAGCAGGGACATCTGTCCTTGGAGACAGGCAGGACATCTTCCTGGTTTCCCCAGGTATCACTGTGGTTTGTGCCCTGTGGTTTCCCCCTCCGCTGTCCCATCCCACTTGAACTGTTGTGGGGGGAAGAGGGAGAGGCAGTGTTATCCCTGCCACGGACATGGGACAACAGAGGCAGAGGGATTGCAAGGCCTCGGAAGCAACTATCCCATGAGGGTATTTCAAACATGGCAGTAGTCTCTAATCTGATAAGCAATGACCTCTTTCCTGTACAATGAAAAAAGTACTCAACTAGCTCCTATCACAGACCAGTGACACCCATGTCCTTCCTGCACCCCACAGACACAATGGGAGCTGGGCAGAGCCCACTGTAGCCTAATCCTCCTCCCAGAGAACAGGGTGGAAGAGAAGGGCCAGGGTGGCAGGAGATCTATATTAACAGATTCTCTTTTTGATATGATACAACTGGAAACAACACACTGCCTCAGCCAGTGATGCAAACTTGCCTCTTGCTTGCAGAATGCTACAGAGCTGCAAGGCAGCTGCCCTTCCTCAAAGGCTTGTCTGTGCCCATGAGCAACATCTGCAATGGGTCTGGCTAAATGACTGCTCAAAATGCTTTCTCTTTGACCACACTTAAGTCATGTTCAATTGCAATGTTACGTAGACTAAGTGCTAATACCAAATAACTGCCCTAACGTGGACAGGTTCAACAGCACTATTATAATTTGCAATGGGAACACAATGAGGAGGAGGCCTGGTCCCTCCCCAGGAACAGGTGGCTGTAGGGCAGTCTGCACCAAGGGCTCTGCACTTCACCACCTTCCCGCACAACCTGCTGAAGAATCTGAGGCAATCCTCAGTACATACAAGCACGAGGGTTTAAAGAGCTCAAATAGGAAGGCAAGTACAGAGTTTGCATTGAGAATCCTCGGATTTTTTTAGTCCATCCATCAACTCCCTACCTGCTAACAAGGCTAGCACCTTTTCCAGAACCATCCCTGCTGCATCCCTCCATAAAACTAGCTGGACACTGTTAGGCTTGCTTTGGGAAGAGCCCTTACACCACCGCACTCTGCCGGGAGAAAGTGCAGCTTGTCATTCAGGCCACTCGCACCCCACAGCTTGTTTACCTTTAAGGGCTGGGAGTTTTTGCAGTTCCCGGTTTTTGCTCAGATTGAAGCGAGAAGAGCTGTGCCTGCGCTCCTTCTTCACAATCTGGGGTCCCCCTGAGTACTTAATTTTATTAAGCTGGGTTGGTGGGGGAGCGCTGTTACTGGGCCGCTTATTTGACGTTGGCTGCTGCTGTGGCTGCTGCTGCGGCTGCTGTGGCTGCTGCTGAGGCTGCTGGGCCTGGTGAGGGAGAAGAGAGTAAATCAACTCAGAAGCTTTTACCTACAAGCCTCATAAGCAGACACCATCAGCATCTTCTTGGAATGAAGAAACCAGGCAGGTTTTCCACTGCTGCACTTGCAATTGAGTGCATCTCACCTGTTCCTGCCAGCTCTAGAGCTGTTGGTTGCATTTACAGCATACCTGCAAAGTAAACATCAATTTTACTCATATCTGCAAGGTACCACAAAGACACCAGAGCCTCTCAGCACAGCAAGTGCTATGGATATGGAAAGCAAAGTCACATCTTGCAACAAGTCACAGGAGTTTGTTGACAGAAAAAAAGCAGAAATAAGAACTTTCTGTGGTCCAAAAAAAAATCTCAGTCTGCTGCTGTCTCAAATTGCAGCACTCTGTACAACACATAGCAAGCAAGTTTAGAAAACTAGCAACTAGCTTCTTTGTCCTTGTGCAGGGAATCACCTGGGAAAAAGCAAAGCAGTGCATAGTACAGAGCACACATAATGGCCTTGGAAAGGCAATAGTGAAGACCAGTAAAATAACTGCTGCGCCCACAGACCAGGAGAACCTAATCTACGAACCACATGGGCTGAACATACACATATACATACATATGCAACCTTAGGTCCCAGGCTGCAGGCTGTCCCAACCCATCCTGGATGCTCTCTCCATCTCCGTCTCATCTCCGCCTCACTGCTGTCTGGACTTCTGTAGATGTGCTTTTCCCATATCATCATTTTAGCCACACAAACTCTTTGCCTGTATTTTCCTCTCCCACTTTATGCTTGTTAAACTGCACTAACAGAGGCAGTTTCTCATGTTTAGCACATGACCAGAAACTCAAGCCAGTGTTTGCTCAGCTCAGCTCTGTTCTGACCTTGCTGAAGCTCTGATGGTTCAAGTCCTACTTGGACCATAATGACTCAATAACTGACCCTTTAATTCCACACTGACACAACCTGTGGAAAACTCAGCACAGGAGCAGGCAGCATCCTGCCAGGAAGCCATAACAGAGGGCTCAGCTGGAGACAGCACGCAGCCTACTCCAGCTGTGCTGTGTGAGCCACCTCCTTCCTGCTGGTACATGAAGCCAAGGAGCTGCAGGATGAACCTGCTCAGGATACAACAGGAATTGCACAATCAAGGTGCAGAGGTGAGCAAAATCCTTGGACATCACCCCCTTCTTCCCCCGTAAGTCCCAGCTGCCACATAGAGCACAGTGGCACAAACACATACCTCCCCAGAACACTGACCAGCAGTGGAGAGAGTGCATCAGCAGTGCAGGAGCTCACCAGAGCTCTCCATCCTCCAGATGGCCAGTCTCTTCCTGTGAGGACCAGCTGAGCTGTAGCTTACTCTGCAAAGTCCTTTCCCTGAACTGGTTTCTAAAGAGGTGCAGCACAGCACTGCAGTGCAAGAGTTACTGCACCTGCAGCATGGGCGAAGGCAGCAAGGCAGGAACAGGGAAAGATGTCTACAAGGAGATGCTGCTCTACAGATTGGGATCTGTAGAGCAAGTGCAGACTCCCCGTGGAAAATATCGCACAACAGAAAACACCGATATTTTTCTCAAGCCATTACTTTGAACAAGAAATTAAAGGTTTTGGTTCTGTTCTGGCTCTGTTTGAAGAACATCTTGAGTGGTTCTGTTTCAAGCTCAGCTCCAACCCAAGGTGGAGGGAGACAAGAACATTTGAACTCTCTACAGTTTTCATTTGTTTGATTCCCTTCATGGAGCTGTGTTGTCCCATGATGAGATGAGGGAGCCAGATGAGCTTGTGATAAAAACAGCAGTGTCTGCCAAACACAGCAGGCCCAGACTACGAACTGGAGGCAACTATTCCTAAATAGTGGTCTCTCCTCAGTTACGTCAGGACAAATCCTTACTGGCAAGCTTCCAACACTGAGAAGTTCATTCCTCACCCTGAATATTTGGGTATCAGAGCAGTGTGAGCCACTCAAGATGTTGGCCAGATGCCTTTGGGAGTCCTGTACTCTGCATCACTCTCCTTCCACAGGGAAGAAGGGAAAAATACGAATGCTGAACCACCACAGAAGATGGTACAGAGAGAAACAGAAGATGCACTGGTGGCCTCACAGATAACATTGCAGGAAGCAGGACACGTGGGGCCTTCTAACTGACAGGACATGCCTGTGCATTCCTCACCCACCCAGAAATGCCACAGGCAAATGTTCTGAGCATGGTGTGTTTACTGCATGTGAACAGGCTGCATCAGGGGGCTGCGAAAGTCCTTGCCACCAGTCTTCAACAGTCTACAGTCTTCAACATCTTGCATGAAGAGAGACAAAACACAGCTTCAGGTTCAGCTGCTAGTTATTTAAGAAACACTCATACACGTGTAAAAGTCACACAACCAAGATTGCTAGAGAAAACCTGATGATGGGGGAGGTCAGATATACTGATATGCTGCAGTGCTCAGAAGGTTTATGATGGACTACTTCTACAGGCACTTTCTGGTATGAAGTTGAATTCCTGCTTCCAGGAGGTGCTTCCTGTGGCAGGCCTGCTGTCCTGCTGCCTTCAACACCTCCTACCTTGGGCACATGAATCAGAAGAGGCTTATTTTAAGTTTCCTAACACTTTCTTCTCTGAAGTTTCTATCCCTGAAAACACATCAGACTACTGAACCTGAAAGCTTTTCTCTTCATGCACAGACTCTTTCCCCAAACCAACACCAGCCGACTGCTCCGTGGCTGCAGGCACACCCCTACCTGATCAGGCTCAGCCCCCTCCTGCCAGGCAGGGCTCACACCACCATGGCAAAGCCAACAGCTTGGGAGACACTGTTTGCTGTGGCTGTTATGGTGACTGGAGAGCAGCACAGAGCTGTTTGTCCCAGCGTGGTGGGGCAGCCCCACTTTTCCCACTGCGGTGCAGCAGCTCCTTGTGCCAACAGGATAGGCCAGCTCCAAATGCGACCAAATTTGAACTCCTGCAAGCACAGGCTCCCTGGCTCCAGAGCACTTCCTCCCCACTGGTTCCCACCACCTCTCCTCCTTGTAAGAACTTGCCTGTACAAGTCAATGAGCCCCAGGCCCTGAGCTTGCTCTGTGCCATTCCTCCTCACCCCAGGCTCCCAGCGACAGACATCTTCTTCCCCCAGTCCCCCTGAGCTGTGCTAGCTTCTCCTGTGCTCCCCTACCCATGCATGACCTCACCTCTGCAGGCACTCCTGCTGCAGCTGGGTACATCGCCACTCAGGAAGCCCTTTCTGCCTCACTGGTCCCTCGAGCATCCCCTGCTTGCTAAGCTTCCCAGCCCAGATCTGCTCTCAGCTCCTCCTCCTCAGATGACTCTTCCCTTCCCATCCCTCAAGTCAGTACCTGCTCTCTTTGTCTGCTCTTACACAGCTTCCCTATTAAAATTAGGCTCTCTGCCTCAGAAGTAACATCAACACACTGTAATGCCTGTCTCTGAATAATGAACTCCAGGTACTGCAGTAACAAGCCCCATGGAGATATCTGCACAACATGAAAATACAGCAGCTCAGTGAAAAGGTGCACCCTCTCCCAGAACTGCGAATCTCATCAGCAAGGTTCCAAGCTGCCCTTAAGGCTGCAGAGCAGCTCCCCTCTTTACTGCTGCTGCTAATGCCTGCTCCCACTTCCAGGTCATTAACTCTCTTCCCCACCCAGCTGCCTCTCCCAGTCTCTGGCCAGGAGAAGTAACTCTTTCCCACCCTCTCATTCAACACTGCCTTGGTCTCTGACATTCTTTTTTCTCCTTAAATAGCTACACAGAAATTCACTGCATTCATATATTCATCATGTTCCAGAGGGAATGAACTAAACATACCTTTCATTTTCCACTCCCTGTTCTAATGTTTTACTCCATGGCTTCTTGTCTCTTCCTAAGCAGACTGCTCCCCCAAAGCCAGGGGTTGGCCAAGCTCTGCTGGCTCTTCATATTAGATAGTTTTACCCCAAGATGAACATCTAAAAGAACACTGCACTACCCCTGTACTTAAGACAGAATCCAACACTTGCCTTCCCTTGTGGGGACGTGCCTGCTTCTGAACACATCTGCCCTTCCAGATCAGCTCCATTAAAAGCTCCTTCACTGCAGAGAACAAAGCACTATGCTCAGGGGTTTCTGGACTGATTTCTACCTTCTTTGTCTCCCTCCACAGAGATCCCCATAGGAGCTCTTCATCAACTGCATTTGTCCAGATCCATCAGAACAGAGCTGCTCCTCAACAAGCTTTACTCATCCCACCAGCCAGACAAGTTGCCTGCAAAACAAGTCACAACTTTTTGGTACCAGGATAAATTAAGGCTGATTACTCCCCTGCTCCACGGAGCATGGTGTGAGAGAGGAAAGTACGCACTGGAAGAGGGCTGCCCAAATGCTGCTCCCCTGCCCTAAGTCCATTAACCATCTACTGAGATAAAAAGAAAAAGGAAAGATCTCTTTGGTGCACCCAATTTTCACCCTAGAAAAGGCAACCAACTGTAACTCCACAGAGGAAGTCACAGGGCATTAAACTCTCACAATGGCAGCAGAGGTATCCAGATTGGGCTCAGCTCATGAACCCCACCAGACAATACCACTGCCGGCGTTTCAGAACTCAAACCACCTCTTGCTTCTGACACAAGGAAGGAGTTTTGCTCCCAGCACACATTACCTAATTCCTCACACAATGTGAAAGTCAAAATACCTTTCTGTGCTTCCTGAAGAGCAAGAAAATCGCATTCAAACTGGTATACATTTCTTCTTATCAAGCCAAGAGCTCTCTTCCATTCTGCAGCAGAGCATTCCAGAGACAGGAAAGCACCAAGAGGGAACAAACTTCACTGCAGACTCAACAGAGAGAGGGAGAAGAGACCTGTGGCAGTGCACACTGCAGAGGTGTCTCCTTTCTGCTCTGCTCTCTGTTCCTATGATCAAAGGCGACCCAGCTTTCCATCTTAAAGAAGGGCTGGATTTTGTCTGGAGTATGAGGAAGTGGCTGGGTATGTTTTGTGGGAGGGAAGTTTAGACACATCACTTCTAAGTTTCTTCTACACCCAGGCAAATATTACATGTCATTTCAGGTCACAGAAAGAAGCTTGTAGCCTGTGACATTCTTCCCTTCTTATTGCACCACTTGTAACTAGGAGAGCAGTGCCACAGCCCACCGCTCATTTGTAAGGGCACATCAGAGTGATCTGCTTTGATACCTATCCATCACCCCTGCATTGCAAGACCCAGGCTTTTCTTCCCCTTTCCAGAGCTGTGAACTCAGCAAAGAGTGTCAGATAAATAAAAGGTAAGTCTGACCCCGTGATGCCAACACAGGAGTTCTCTCGCTTCCTTGGAGTCCGCAGACAGCTCTCCCACCAATCTGTTTTCAGCTGCATACACAAAATAAAATGGATGGAGGCAAAGGCCAGGATGGAGAATCTACAAAACTGCTCCCTGCTCTAAGGCAAACAAAGTTAGATTCTGATTCCTTGCTGGCCACGTGGCAGGTTAGGCATGAGCACAAAACTGAGTGGCTCGTAGCAGGGATATTTTCTGAGGCTCTGCAATGCAGATCCGTGCTTTGAAGTAGACTCTAAAATAACATTGACTACAACCATGCCACAGAACTACACATTTCCTCCTAGTCTTCATTAGCCCTACATGTCTGCTATGCCCAACCCTCCAAATTACAAGTGCAACATGTTCCAGACAAGACTCGAGCACACAGGCTTCTACAGATGTAGAAGTGGCACAGCTTGTTTGCCAAATTGCAGTATTAAAACAAAATAAACCACACATACATGCATGCTTCCTTGGACATGTGTACAACACTTTTCTGAGACAATTCTCAAATTCCACAACCACTGTCTGAGTGCCAGACAAACTCAAGACTAGCAGAAAAGTTCCAGTGAACACAAATTTGTACTAATTCTAAGTACACCTTATCATAATACCCTATTCTTCTGAGACCACTCTAACGTATCTACCTTGGCAACATCAAAACTGAGAGAGAAACAGCCTCTGCACATCTGGGAATACAGACTGTGCCTTCCTGTGAGGAATACTGTGTTCAGCAACAAGGCTATTATGCCAAAGGAGAACCATTTAATCTCTAGCAGTTTATTCTTTCAAATGTTCCTATCCATTATTTCTTAATCTCACTCCTCCAGAAAATGCCTCAGAAGAACAGATCTTTTCCTATTGCTTCTCACTGCTCTCCCACTCTGACACAAAGTGACAACAGTTTATTGCGCTTTGCTCTGACAGGAGCAGGGATGCTGCTCCAATCTGCCAGGCTTCCACCTTCTTGATAATCATGGCTTGTCCCTTTCTGCAGCCAACTTTTTCATGCCCTGCCCTGCCCTGCCCACCTCTGCGAGCAGCGCTCGCCCTCAGCTTCATGCCAAGTGTCTTTTTGCAGGTCTGTAGGGTATGAGACTCATCCTGTCTCATCCATAGTCATTGTCCCCTTTGGGCCAATTTTCCTTCTTCGACTTCTTAAGATCCTGATGACATGTGTTATCTGGTGGAACAGCTTGAAGTAGCTAGAATGAAAGATTTCATTCCTCCCCTAAGATGAGCTGTGCATGCACACTGCTGTACCCAAGGTGAAAGCCTTACCTCTTCTGAATTCTCTGCCCCACCATCCTTCCCGCTACTGCTGCTGCTGCTGCCAGGCTTTGTGGTGCTTTTGGTAGACTTTGGAGACTCCTGAAAGGATGAGAACACATTTAGAGAAAACTTCACCTTGTTCAGAATTTTAGCATGTCTCTGCAGAGTTTAGGTGTGCACTGCCCCAGACCACTCCTACAGTACACCCTGCTCTAGGCATTCACTCCCAGCCCTTTTTCCTGGGAAGGGCACCCTGAACGGCTTCTCTGGCAGCTGACGCCCAGGGCGAGGCCACGGACCCAAGCACCGGAGAGGTGCTGGCACATCCCGTCCCGGTCACCGCAGGCTGACCCCAGCCGGGCACCTGCGGGTGACAGGGCCCCGTGCCCACCCAGCCCGTACCAGCCCTTCCCCAGGGCGCGGCCCCATCGGAGATACACGGTGCCAGGGCACCCACAACCCCGGCCCGGCCACCCTGGGCGGCGGCAGAGGCGGATCCGGGCCCTCATCCCGCCGGCGGACGGAGCAGCGGGGCCAGGACGTGGGTGCGGCCGTACCTCCCCCACCGGGAGCATCCCCGCGGCCCGCGGGCCGAGCCGGGCCGGGCTCGCACGGAGGCACCGCCGGTCGCCCCTTCCAGCCTCCCTCCCTCCCCGCCCGCCTCTCCCGGCCCGGCGCGCGCCCCCGCCGCCCTCCTGCGCCACC
>WBMZ01007716.1:0-26473 GCA_013400975.1 Atrichornis clamosus
TCTAGCAAAACCACGACACTCCCTTAAATGGGGACACCCCTCCAGGTTACTCCTCAAGGCTGAGTGAAAGAGATTTGCCTGCAGTCATTGGTATGGGTGAGTAACATCAATCCCTACTTAATAACTGTTTTTTTCAGCTACAATATAATTGCTTCAATATTGCCTCAAAATAGTGTACTATACCCATAATTATACCTTCCCATACTGTGTAGTAAATATTTTTGATTAAGATCTTTTAGTCTTACCATTATAATGATTTATTTTTTTATAAAAATATTTGTTTTGCCATCCTTTATCCTGGTGGACAAAGTTGTATAAAGGTTCAGTTACATGTAGGTAATCCTTTAGCCATAAGCCATTGACAAAGTCTGGGACTATGGCTGGATCCAGCTGCACCTAGGCTCCTCTCTGAGAAGGAGTTTAGGAAGCAAGGGGGTTCTTTCTGTCCCTCATGACTCAACAGGAGGGTTTCTCTAATACACTTTGTCTGAAGCTCCCATTCTGCCCACAACAGTTCTATAACCAAAGCCAAAGTTATGCAGATCAACAAATTATCAACACTTCTACCATATTGGTTTTTGAGTTCGTGGGAGGCCTGGACAATCCAAACTGGGAACCAAAACGGTGCTAGGAGCTTCTCTAATTTATGTTCTAACTCACATGATCCCACTGTCTTTCTGCACCAGGAATAGAACTGAAACAGAGAGGTGTCGTGACCCTCAGCTCTGACTTCTCCTTTCTAGCTGCTGACAGACATTAGAGACACTCAAAAAATGCTCCTCTACAGAGTGTGCTGATCAACTACAGGGCCCAGGCAGATGCTTTATGTCCTATGCAGTAGGACTGAACAAGAGCCCTGGGGACTAATTTAAAATGTATGTTTTTCTCATCTGCTCCACACAGGCACAGTGGTCTTGTCTGAAGCATTAGCAAGGGTCTTTCTCATTATTCTCCTCCCTGGGCCACGTAATTTTCATGTGCTTTTATCTTTCTTTTCTGTATGGGATTTTTGTCATATCATCCTCAGCTGAGACAGATCTACTCAAGGAAGCAGAGACAGTTTTAGCCTTGCAGCTTGAATCTGGAGTCTCTATTCAAATCTCTGTGATCTTATGAAGAGCTTGAGGGCAGGATGTGCATCACTGTTGGCTCCAGACTGTTGCCGGTGGCATAATGTGGTGCCTCTCAGGGGGACTCTGAGCACCTCACAGTTGATGCCTGTCTCTCTGGCTCTTTTCAGCAAAACGGGTTTTCTTTCCCCACTGAGTATCAGACGGTTAGAGTGCAACAGTGCTAGCTAGCTCTGGGTGCTCAATGGGAAGTCCTGTTCAGCTGGAGAGAACTGCGGTGTGACACCTTGTGACTTCAACCTACCCCCAAGCTAACCAACAGGCAGGTCTATTTTAATGGTTTTGTACAAAATGCTGCATGCGACCACTTAGGGTTCATAAACTTCCCTGAAAATAGTGGCAATATTTGGATCTTCTTGTAATAGAGGGAGGCATTTGTGGCTAGACTAAGGAAGAGGTCTGCTCCTAAGCCCGGGTGGAAAATACTTTGGGAGGATTGCTCACAGGAGACATGCCAGCAGCTCAGACGTGGGTAGTGTCATAAATAAATGGCAGTTAATTTGAGAAGGGGAAAGATGAGATGAGAAAGTGCAAGGAATAATAATCAGAAGTTAAAAATCCCTAAGGAAAATATCAAGTCAATGTTTAAGGTCAGAGTAATTCTATTTTCAAGCCATATCATTGCCTTTATTAAGAATAAAAAGAAGAGATAATGTAAATAGTCTTGATACTGTGTTTTCATTTCAGACTTGGTATAAATACTTGTATAAATCACTGTCATTTAAGTCCCTCCTGTATAGATCAGACCCATCTTTTCCACATTGTTTCTGTGCTTTTTCCATTTATATCACACCAGCCCACTCTGACCTTGAGCAAGTCTCCCCCCGTATCTCTGTTCTCTTTCTGTAAGGTGTGGGTGATAGCACAGCAAGCCTGCAAGGAAAAAGTGCCCTGGATGTACATTATCATAGTGGGCACTGTGAATATAGCTTAAGGAAATAAGCTCTCAAACACAAGGTGAATTCAGGTTTCAAAACAGCTTTGATGACAAGCTGATCTAAAATTTCTGTTCCAGTTGCCCTTGGCTTTTTGGGGTGTTTCAAAATCATATTCCAATGCAGGACCCTGGAGCAATAGGCAATGCAATGTGGCTGAGGGCTCTCATGTGCTAGTTCACATCAGTGCCCTAAGAATGTAGGGCTGTTTGCCAGTCAAAGGCTCCCCTCATCCAAGCTCATATTATCTTCCTGTCGTTCAGCAATGCCTGCTCTGCATGCATCTGCTGCTTCACGTCTCTTGTTTAGACTAATGAGGACAGAGCCCACACATCTTGTTAAACGTTTGCTATAGTGTTCACTGTCACATTCCTGGAGAGACTTGGAAAAAAAAACAATCATAAAAAATTAGGGCCAAGCTCATCTGGTACCCTGAACTTACTTATATTTGGTAAGAAAAGGGGATCCTGTGTTCATGGTGTTGCTGGGAATACCGCAGCACATCCTGGAGACACGAAGGACATGAAGGTGATTGGAACTAGGACTCAGCATGAAGTCAGCAAGGGAAACCCTGCTTGCCCAACCTGATAATCTTTTGTGGTGAAATGACTGGCTTGGAACATGAGGGGAGTGCAGTGGCCATTGGGCACTTCATGAGGACTGTCTGCCAGAATAGCCTCGTAGAGAGGCTGAAGAAGTGTGGGCTGGCTGAGCACACTGGGAGATGGGTTGAAAACTGGCTGATTGGCTGGGGTCCAAAGGGGCACTGAGTTTTTATGAAGGAGGTGAAGCGGTGAAGCCCAAGGCAAGGGGCATTGCCAACAGGTGGAGGGAGGTGATCCTCTCCCTTGGCTGTGTCCTGATTCCCCTCTCATGTGTCTGCCACCACGCTGTGTGTCCCTCTGCTCTGAACGCTGCCCCAGGAACTGTGGCTGCTGAGCTGTGAAGAGGAGGCAGTGGTGAAGGAAGAAGAAGGGGAGGATGACAGCAGCAAGGATAGCAACTCCCTCATCCCTGCCTGGTCCACTGGCTCCTGCCTTGCCATTTTCAAGTGAGTCAGGGCCATCAAATGCAGTGACGGCCCCTGTCCTCTCTGGGTCTGGCAGCTGCAGTCAGGGCTGGAGAGGGACAGGAGAGATTCCCAGCCATGCCCAAACCACTCTGTGAAAGGCCTCTGCCCTCTGTGCAGCCTCTGGACAGGGAGCAGGCAGCACAGCGGCAGGGAGGGATGGAAGCATTACTGCATCCTACATCCTCCAGGCACCTTTTGGTCCCCAGAAGGGAACAGCAAAAGCAGGACAGAGGGACAGCTTGGGCACGGCTTGGGCAGCACCTCTGTCCTACCCAACCTGTGAGCTTTGTCCTGCCCCTGTGTCCTTCCCCACAGGGCAGGACTGTGCAGGCACATGTCTGCCCTTGGGCTTGGGGGGCTGCAGGGCCTGACACTGGTTCTCCTCTCTTTCTGCAGCTCCCAGGTGCTGAAGGAGCTGTGGGTGGGCACACTACAGGGGTAAGCTGTGGGATGCTCCAGGAGCAGCCAGACAGGGGAACACCGCTCCCCAGCTGGGGAGAGGTGCCCCTGCAGCTGTGGGCAGTTCTCAGGCAGAGCTGGCTGGCAAGAGAGTAGAGGAGGCTTGGGCTTCATCCAGCTCTCTCCCTGTCCCTTCCCACTGCACAGGACACGATCAGGAGTGAAGAAAGCCTGAGTGATCTCTCTCTGCTTCATCAACCTCATGAAGAAGGAGCTGAGCCACTGCCGTGGTGTGAGCGTATATCTGCTCTGGGCTCTGTCCCTGAGCACTGCTCCTCCAGCTGAGCAGCAGAGGCATTGCTGCTCACCTTCTCCCACTCTTTCTCTCTTGTCCAGTGGAGGACATTCTGTGCCAAGAGCCTGGAAAGTCTGAGGGAGGACCAGGCAGAGGTGAGATTGATTTCCTTTAGCTGTCTCTGGCTGTGCTGGGGTGATGTGTGTCCAGTGGGATGAGCTTGTGCAGGGAGGAGGGAGAGAGGGTCCCACAGTGCCACACAGGGAGCACAGAGGGTTGGGGAGACACCAGCAACAGCGGCATGGCGTTACTGGTCGTGCTGGGAGGAAACCTGCCAAATGAGTCAGAGAGCCTTGGAGGACAGAGGGTCCAGCTCTGCCGTGATCAGGCTGCTGGTGCTGGGTGACAGCTCACCAGAGGCCCTTTCTGCTGCAGGGCTGCTCTCTAAGAGCAGCCTGGTTCTTGCAGGATGATTCCAAGCAAAGGGCCTTGATGGCCCTGTCTGAAAATGGTGGGGGCCTTTGCCGCTTATGAGGTGAATTTTGGGAAAAAAAGGCAGGGTGGGTCTTCTTTTCTCCCAAACCAACACATCTGCAGAACTGAGGATACTGCTGCTGTTGCCCTTTGCCTGAAGGAAGTCAGTGCCCATCATGCTGCAGCAAGAGACAGATAAACCCTTGGGACTCTTCAAGAGTGTGGAGCACTCGAGGTGGTGCCTGCCTCAGCTCTGCCCCCAGAGCCGGACGGATGTGTCCCTGCTCCTCGGCTGAAGCCAGGAGGAGCTGTATTCACTTGTCCCCTAAGCGTTGCCGTGCAGGGTTGGCACCTTGATGGAGAACATCTGCTGGGCAGGGGTTGCTGGACATGGTTCTGCAGGGACACACAGCTTGGAGGAGGGCAGGCAAGGGCTGGGCCAGACTGTCCTGGTCATGTGCCAGCTCTCAGGAGCATCCAGCCACAACCGTGGTTCCAGCTGCTGGCTCCCTGCCCCTGCTGCTGCACGGCTCAGCCCTGGGCAGGGCAAGTCCTGGGAGTACTGGGCTGGTTGTCTCCACTGACGGGTTCTTGCTCTTCTTCCCATTGCAGCGGGAGGGATCAACAGCAGGAGGAGGAGAAGGGGGCTCCCCTGACCCCTTACTGGAGGGTGGAGCCCTGCCACTGCCCAGGCTGCTGCCAGAGACAAACTTCCACGTGGAGTGGTTTAAATATTCCCCTCATATGATGTATCCCCTATAGATCACACAGAACTGCAACTGGAAGATTTTATTCAGTTTGCACAGAATGACTCGACTAAAAGTTCTGCTGTCTGCAGAAATGTAATTTTACAAAGGAGCTTAAAGCATCTGAGCTCTTGTGAACCGCGCTAGGTTCTTTGCCCTTGATGAGAATGGTAATGCTCCACACTTGAAGTGAACCATTGTCAGGGTGCACTGACTTGTTAATATTCCCAGACACTGGCAATGAGAAACGGAGCACTGTAAATATCACTTTTCCCTCCCTTTGTGAGTCAAATTCAGACTAGCCAAAGGAAAAAAAGTCTTTAACTGAAGCAGAGCTATGAGGGTGGTGAGAGCCAGGGACCTCAAAACTCCAGGCTTGTGTTTTTGTGCAGCCACTCAAGCCAGTGCCAGATGAATACAAACTGCAGATGCTCTGATTTTCTGTCATGTCTTACCCATTGTGCATTTCATATGAGGGACTTTGAAAATGAGAAGCAAGGGAGAGAGACTCTGGCATGAAGGTGGAGAATTGATGTATGAATACAGCTTTCCCTTGAGAAAGAAAAAATGACTGTTGCCCATGGCAAGCAATCAGGAAGATGCATCTGGTACAGTCTTAGGAGACAGATACTGCATAGAGTGAGACTAGATATATGTGAGACTTTGAATAAGATGCAGAAGCCGGTGATGGGTGGAGCAGTGGCAGAGGGAGACCTCCACAGGAGCATTTTGCACAATATTGCTCACATTTTTAGGGGAAAAGGGGGAACAGGATTGTTTTTCTTTTAGATCCAAGGTTTTTGGGTTCCTTTTGGTCTTGCCATCTGGGGACCTGTGGAAACCTCTGTGTCTGAACATGGAGAGATTTTCACTGAAATGCTGCACCTTTTAAAGCAACCTAAAGAACAGCCTTATACTTACAGGTCTGGTACAAAGAACAGACATAGCAGGCTTTGAGAATGGCCATAGTAACCAGGCAAGATACAAAGAGTTTCTAAATCCCAGTAGTCCAATGGATAATAATGCTGGAGGCAGGTTCACGCTGTAATTTGTATTCAAAGCCTGAACACTAAAGAGAGACCATTTCTAGTACCTGGAATTCAGAACAGGTCCGCTATATACAGTTGGAAGTTAACAAATAGGTGTGATCTCTTATCACTTTTTGAGATGAGACAGTTCGAGGTTTCATTTTCTCCAAATAATACAAAAGCAATATATGGGAGGAAGAGCAAATTGCACAAGTGAGTAAGAAAAGATTGTTCACTCTTTCTTATAGCACAGGAGTTAGTGGGAAACACATGAAATTATTAACCACAATAAATGAAACTAAGAACATCTGCACACAATACATAGTTAAACTGCATACCTCCCTGCCATGGGATGTTTTGGGTATAAGCAAGAATGGGCAGAAGAAGCAATTAGACAGAATCAGTAAGAAAGGTCTCTCGTGGGCCATTAAGCTCTGGGAAGCAGGAACAGCCTCCAGAAGTCCCTGAACTAGCGACTGTCAGTGGATAGAGAGTACACCAGGGGAAGGAGCATGCTCTGCTTGTCCCGTTTCTTATGCTTTTTTCCCACACACCTTTCACTGTTCAGCCTCAGAGAGAGGATGCTGAGCTAAATGAACCTTTGGTATGACCCCATGTGGCTATTCTCATGAATTATACAAGGCACAGTTCATACATGCTATGGATGCAATTCACATTCACGCAGAGCATCAGCTTATGGCCCTGCAAATTCTGCTGGGTATTCACAGGGAGAATTTAAGCAGAACCTAAGTGGCTGAGTTCATGCATTCACATGATCCCATTTCACCCTATCTGAAATTGCATACTGCCTCCTCTGTGACTGCTTTTTGGCTTGGGTGCAATTTGATACGCAATTAGTCAAACATCCTCTCCTGCAATATCTGTCCTGTTGTGAACAATTAGTGTGGCGTAAGGGAATACATTCCGAGGCTCGAATCCCGGGGATTCCTGTCAATTTACATTGACAGTATGCTTACAAGGAAGGAGCTGACAGTCCAGCTGGAATTGAGTGTTAGCAGCCACGAAGGCAGCCACACACAAGCCCACAGATGGTCCACTTGCTCACATTTTTAGTTTTGCCCACCTTGAGCACCTTTTTGTTTTTATATAAATGTTATGCAAGCTACTGAATATATTTCAATGTCCACAAATGCATTTCTTAGTGAACCAGTTGTGGACTTCTCTTGCCAGAGAAGTGGGGACCTGCTGACCTGATGCAGTTCTCAGTGTGGCCAACCTGCCTGAGTGCCAACTCCACTTGAAGAAGGGACAACTTGACTTTGCAGGGGAGATCACTTTGCTCTTAACAGTGATTCTCCAAAAAAATTGAGGCTTGTGGTGATGAGCTTTTCTGCACATTAGAGCCTGCTCATGAGCAGCTGGGTATCTTATAAACCCTTGTAGAAATTTCTTATTAAAAAAAAAAAAAAGCAAACCCCCTCCCAAGCCTGCCCTCATCCAGAACTAAATATTCTGGAGGAGGGCAAGAAGAGGTTGTTTTTTTAGGGATCAGAGCTCATGTGTTGGAAAAGCTATCAGATGCTGTCTTTTTTTAGCTTTGTAAAGCCATTTAGCTGTGTTCTGGAAGTAATTGGCTTTTAGTACTCTGGCTAATCAGATCCCTTCTTGGTTTATCCTGGACTAATTAACTCTCATCTCTTCAAATTATTCCCAGTGCAGCTGATCACCTAAAGACCTCCTGTCCCTGTGCAGCAGCTGCTGTCCATCGCTGATAAGGTGAGACATTCTTCATCACGAGCTGTCTTCCCAGGCAAAAATAGAACAAAATGCTAAGCAGTGCCAGAATAAGGTACCAAATAGCAGCCTTTTCTCTAGCTGCAAATTTTTCCTCTCTGGGGGACTCTGCCTACAGTTCTGGGTGCTGTTTTTCTATTATATGGATTGTAACACGTTACCAGGAAACAAGACTCCATGCACATGGGACAGCTCAGCTTGATCAAGCATCTTTGCCCTTCAGGGGCTGATGATCTGCGTGTAGTAAAAGATTACAGCCCTACATGGGTTGCAAGGTGAAGTCTGCAACACCATTTTCCAAGCATGAACAGCATTCCTGGGTTTTATGTCGCTGTGCTGCTCTGCACCTCATACCCAATGGCTTGGATATGAAGAATAGTTAAATTAGTTGAGGTTGTAAAAGGAAGCCAAACCCACAGTATTAAAAGCCACCAATATTGAAGTGCAGGATTTGTTGATTTGTTGAATTGGAGACCTTTCCGAATACTAGGCACAAGAAAACACCGGTTATTTAATGCTAAAAGATAGAATGAAGTGGGATGTTCTTTGGAAAAGAGAGAGCTGAGATCATTGAAGGAGTTTGGGTTAAACATACTTATGAATGCCAGTACAGGGGTTATGCACTTCCAGTGCCATAGCTGAGAGTGTATCACCAGCAATTCCCCCAAAATATTCAAAAGAGTCACAGAGAAGTGATGAAAGTCCACTGTTCAGGAAGCTTTTTTGCTAATCTTTCTCTCTCTGGCGCTAAAAGAGAAGATGTAACCTGTCTGTTATTACTTGCACCTGAATTCCAACCCTGAGGCTCAACGTCATGTAGGGAAGATGGTAGCAGATACTGGCTGAAGATGCTCACTTGTCAAAGCAGTCCCAGCTGGTGTCCATCCAGGAGACTCAGTTGCTCTCTCCACCCACATGCCCACAGAGAATCCCTCGTTATCATTTCACAAGACCCTTTCTTATTACTTACATGCCCAGCATTAGAGTCATCAAAATTAGCATCTCCAGCACTGGAACTGGACCCTGTTAAATCCTTGACACTGAACCCAAACTTTCAGAAGGGTCCTACCTCTGCAAACCATCCAAAATGCGGTTCTGCACAGCTGCTGCAATCAGTAGTGTCTGAAATTCATCTTTGGATCTGAGTGTTGCAGCACAGCCTACAAATCTGTCCATTATTAACCTTCCAGATGGCAAGCTGAGGAGACGTCCCTCAAAAGATGGATGTACAGTGAAATTTTAATTAACGGTCAGTGACCTTTAGGAGTGAGACAGAGTGATCTATGTGCTATGCCAGACATCATAGATATCTTAGGAAACTGCTGAAGTGATGAAAAATACATTTTTATTTTTGAGGTGGAATATTTTTCTAATTAGATTTCAGCAGTCTAATTCAGATTTGAAATGTCATTTTTCTGCTTTTCTCTCAAGGATCTTAACACCTTCTCAGACCTTCAGCAGACCACATCAAGATGATTGGATGGTCCCACAATGCAGATTTATCAATCTCCAGATCTATCCTCCAGCATTACTTGTCCTGGAACACCCATGAGAAGTTAATCAACTAAGTGCGTCTTTTTGAATAGGTTCAGAGGGTGCTTTACTTCATTCTATTCCCTCACTCTGTTCAAACCTGCCTCTTACTCCACATCCTCCAGATATGTCAGCCATGGGGTCTGAAGTTTCTCAAGGTCAGTGATCCTTTATCTTAGGGTTTTGCCTATAGAAGTGTCCAGACCACAAAGAAACAACTGGGAGTATGTGAGTGTTACTCAAAGTGCTGGGTTGCTTGGTTGTCAGGTCTGATGATCCATAACAAAGGGAGAGGAGAGGATTTCTGCAAACGAGCCTGATCCCACCTGCTGAACAGCCCCAAGGAGGCAGGAGCACTTTGAAGTGTGTGGTTTACAGGGAACTGCTCTGCTGACGTAATCTGCCTTGCGTGTTAGCTACGCCTCCCTGGAAGAGGCAGCCACACTAAACTGATAGTATGAAGTACGTGACTGCTCTTGGCTGCAACTCTTTTTTGATAAAGTAGACATAATTTGCACAATGCCATTTAAAAAGGTCACAGATTCATCTGTTCAGATTACATCTATCTCCTTTGAAATTGCAAGAGGCAGTGTGAAAACTGGAGTTTGGGACCATTGCTCGATCCCTAGTGCAATAACTAGCTTGAAGGAGCTGAATGGATAAGATTCACTGTCATTTAGTCATACCAACATTTGCCCAGAGAGACTTGATCTGTGGTGAGGGCCAGGGGATAATTAGATTTCTGTCTGCTCAACTTTGGAATTGTTACGACTCAGCATGACCAGTTCAGCTGAACTGAGTCCTCCTGATGTTTAGGGATTCAACTAAAAAACCTCAAGCTCATTTTATATAGGCAAAGTAAAATACATTATCAGTGAGTTTTTTCCACAATGAAAAGGAATTAATAACGTGCAAGCTCATCTAGTTATCTTTCTATTGCAATGGTTCCAGCAAACAACTTTCCTGTTACAAAAAGAAATTCATTTCATTATACTACAGTGGCATTCCCTGTTTACTCTATTTAAATATAACAGATTTGTTCTGTGCCATATAATTCAGCCATACGGATTTTGAAAGGAAATAAATGGTCTGAGTACTGATATATTCAAATTCCTACAACACAGAAAACCATTTATGTACACACTGAGTATCCTCATGGCAGTGGGAGCAGGGATACACCCCACAAGAAACTGCAGACTTATCTCCCCATCCAGCAAATCTGCAGAGCATTATTTAGAAGACCAAGATCTCGGCACTAGGGAGTATGAGATCTTCATTATTTACTGTAAAAAAAAGTACTAAAGATGAAGAGGGAGAATGTTAAAATTTTTCAAGATGCATAACAATCCTGTATGGATTTAAAGTTTTGATATCCTGTACAAAATACCTAGAAAATACCTCATGCTCTTCAAGCCCAACTAGATGAGATTGTTGAGATATATATGAAATAACCTTTTTACTCTTTGTTCTGGGATTCGCAGTAGAATGTGGGGCAGTGTTTCCAGAAGTTATTTGAATAAGGCTTAGTGAACTGCACATGGATAGCAGCATCCTTTTGTACCTGGATGTGAGTTATGATTGCTTTTTAATGTCTTTTCTGCTTTAGGCTTTTTAGTGCTGCTGGATATAAAGGCTTGTAAGGTTTCAAACAAAAGCTTATTTAAATCAAATGTAGAACTACATCCGTGTTTTGTTTGGTTTTGGGGCTTGGGCTTGGTTTTTTGCTATTATGTGTTTTAGCCAGTGGGGAGAGAGTAAAGAGAGAGAATCAGCAGCTTGCTGGCTTCTCTTCCAAAATGAATGCATGTCTGACTGCTTTGTAGAGTGTGATATATCCACTTTGTTGTCATAGATCAGATTCTTCGGTGACTGCACCCCCAACAAGACAGAAACCCAAATATTGACACAGAAGGATGTTGTTCTATAGCTTTAGAGTGTTCAGTATCAAACTTACCATTTCACAATTGAGTATGTTCATTTTTTCTAAGAGATAACTTTCACATTTATCTCAGGACTTCGGTATTTGTAGAAGAAAATGAGTGTGATGTCAGAGCTCGTATCTTTCAAGCATGTTTCTCTGTTGTTTTCTTCAGAAACTGGTAGATCATTTCTATGAAAATAAGCGCATAATCATTCCTAACACAGCCTTCCTTCTCATCAGAGTCAAACTTTATAGAGAGCAAGAAATTTATGCAAGACATAAGCATAAACACTATAATGTGATTTGGTTTTAACAGACTTCCTCTTGCAGTTAGAATGGGATTGAAGATTATTTCTCCTACAAATATTATACAGTGGTCAAGTATTTTTTCTGTTGCGCTTTATTTTACTGGTGTCAATGCACAGCCTTTAACTTTCCAATCTGTAATTCCAGGCAATTGAGCATGGTGTGAAGCACTTTACATGGAAATGCTCCCTCGGGGATTGTCTGAGCAGACAGCAGATTCTCAGACTTCCTTGGTGCCTGCAGCAGCAATGCCCACTATGGTTGTGCTTTTCACAGCTGGAGTCTTCCCTCAAATCCTCAAAAAGGTTAATCCATCATCACAGGAAAGTAATAGGAAATTAATTATTGCAGTCTCTGATAAACAAAGCTGGCAGCAAACTTTTCAGTGGGGAGCTGGCAGGGTCAGTCTAAATACCAAGAGTATTCAGCCAGGAGAGGCTCAGTCGCAGGGTATTTACCAGTTTAGTGCCTCAGAGTGGAGGAACTCTTCTATTTTAGAATTATTGACAAAAATTGCACCTGAACACCAAGAAATAAGAGCTTACAATGACTCCAGAATGATTATCACAGGTGGATATGTAATGTAATAGTCAGAGGTGATAAAGATACTGCAGAGGACGAAAAGAAGGTGGCTCAGACCACAAAAGACCTAGGATGCTGTCTTCCAGACACGTGCCTAGGACCGTGCCCCCTAAAAAGGCAGCCACACCTAACAGGGTACAATGTCATCCTGCTATCAAGTTTCTGTGCTCAGCTTCCCATACCATAGTTCAAACAGATCTAAACCAACAGGTGAGAGCTTGGAAGAAGCCAAAGACAATGGTCAAAGATCTAGGAAAAAGACATGGAAGAGAATACTGAAGGAATGTGGGATGTTGCACTGGAGAAGATTAAAGTAAAACATCAGTTAGTTGCCACTGACTCTTCAGTTACTACCTAGAGAGCAGCTGCAAAGATGGTGGGAATAATCTGCTTTCCATGTCGACAGTGAATGGCACAAGCTTCTCTGGGATATCACAGAATCACACACCAATGAGCCAGAAATGTCGCAGAGGACCTCTTGGGGTTTTTTCCAACCCTATTTTCTGTGGTTGCTAGGAGCAGGTGTGTGAGATCATCCTCTTTCCCATCAGTAGTGTCTAATTAGCCACTATTTCCTGGAGAGGAGTAGGAGTTGGCCTAATGGTAGTTTTCCTTTGGAGTAAGTCTAATCACTCATAGGGAGGTTCCTGATTTCCTCTGCTACTAGGAAGAACAGAAGCCACTTTGTATTTCTCCTTTTCCAAAGCCATTCAAGATATTGTTTGATCAGAGTTGAAGTGAAAGCAGTGCTGGTATCAGTTAGAAACACTATGGGTGATGCTTAGGAAAAATGTTAGGACTGTGAACATCTTTTATTTCTTAAAGAACCAAAGTAGAAGCCCAATTCATCAGCGGCTAACACCTCGTTGCTGTACAGTTGAAATTCTGTGGGCAATGTTAAATGAAGGTATCATTTCTCAACAGTTTTAACAGTGTAGCGCAACCATGACAATGATAAGATAAGAGGCAGATAGGGGTGACAGTCTAGGAACTAAATCTGCTCTAATCTACTCGAGTGTAAATCCACTTACTTCAGCTGCATAGCTCCTGGGAGTGATTCCAGGGTGAGACAACAGAATTTCACCCCACTCTACTCTTTTTTGTTGCGTCTTTTTCTTTACGATTCGTTACCTTGTAGTCACAGCAGGTAAGGTGAAACTGTAAATTGTATATTCTCAGAATTGTATATTCCCAAGGATTTTCCTATTTGTGCTGCAGGAATGTGTACTTACCTGTGATCAAGCGTAGGAGGTATAGTCAAGATAACCTGTGCTAGTACAAACAGGAGCAAACACTCCTGAAAGACCGCAATAACGATCCTCTAACTACTGAGGCCAAAGGCAAATCCCCATGAATTACAAAGGACTTGTGATCTCGGCTTCCAGCAGGTGCCTAAAGCTGTTGTGGCAATTCTGCCTTTGCTCGGATAGTACTCAGAATAAAGAGACTTGTGAAGGTATCAGGAAAAGAAAGCCTCTTTCCTCCAAGACTATTAACCAGTTATTCCTTCTGTGCATGCTAGTTTTACGAGCGGAATCAGCCCACTGCAGGTTTTGTCTGGCCCCAGCAGCAATGGCTGGGATGTTTGCAGCTTTGCCACAGCCCCAGCCACAGCTTGCTGAAGGAAGAAGAGAGATGGGATGCCTGGGACGGGAGGGGGCTTGAAAGACACGGAAGCAACATCAGTCCCTGTGCTCACAGAACAATTCCTCAGATTATTGTAATCATACTTTGGGATATATTCTGAACAGCCCATAAATTCTTATGAATCAAATTGCCTTAGTCAGCACTGCAGCTTGTTAGCACTACATTACCATGGTATATAATCCAGAAGGTAAAACCTCTAAATCTTTTGAAAGGTTTGTTCTTCTGACTAGTAATTTAAAAATCTTGTAAGAAGCTGAGATATAAGAGCTTTCTGGCAGAGAAATAGAGAAGAGGCAATGAAAAAAGTGTCATGTACTCATCTGAATCAATTGTAGTGTCTAACTTACATTTCTAATGAATTATGAAAGGTGAGATGATTTCTCTCATTTTCCTTTAAGCTAACCTGGGATCAGACATTGTGATTAAATCTGTATGGCGCTCTGTTCCCTTACATGTAATTTTTTTTGTGTGAGATATCCAGGTTTTTTTGGCTGGCTAAAATATATACAAAATCAGGATTTTAATGTACTGCATGTGCTTTGTTGCATTTGTATTCCACGTCCTGTTCATGCTTATGGAAATGACTGAATGATTATCAGTATTTGATGAATGTCTTCATTTCAGTGCTCCCTTACATATCTCTTGGGCTTTGCTCTGTTTGGCTTTCCCACTGTTTTTGCAAATCATAACCTAAAAGCTTGACACAAAGCCCAAAGAAATAAAGAAGCACATTTCTTTGGCCTTGAGTGACTGAAGAACGAGACAACATGCTAACTCAGTACAGGGTCTGGGTCAGGCAGCTTTTAGTTCTGTTTTTCCTATGCTGATATTTTTCCTTGGGGAATTCTATAAATGTTGCCTAGAAACACCTGTGCCTCAGAAACATCTGAAGCACAGCAAAATAGCCAGAGAATCAGGTATGTGAAAAAGCCCATCTGTTCCCACCAAACTGAATTCGAGGAGACAATTCCCATAAATATATTTGTACTAATCAAAATGTTGTTTGACCATTTTTCTCCTCAAAGGTGTTTAACTGTGTCTTGGATCACCCCTAAATTTACTAGTCAACCTTAAAAACGTAATAAGTGCAGTGCATTAATATAATATTCTGCTCATTCCTGAATAGGTATAAGTAATGGTTTTAATTACTAAAATGATGCAGTTACAAAAATGATTTAATGAAATTATTCTTCCCATTTGCATTCACGGACTGTCTGTATTATGAGGCGTGGTAAATGGCACTGAACTGTGGCAGAATAATTCTCAGTGCTGTAACTCTACCTGAGGAATGAGCACCTCAATGGCTTCAGCTCCCAGCAAAATCAAACCACGGGGAAGTGCTCTGAGTGCATTGTAAGGAGGGTTAAACATAATGTATGGCTTTTGAAAGCACTATCCTACGAGTTTTACTGATGGACTTCTGATCTCAGCACAGGTAAAATGATTTCGCTGTCATAATCCAAAGGGACTGGTCTCTGCTTTCAGTGAAGTCCTTTGCGTAACATCTTTTGCCACGGCTTGTGCAGAACTTGTGCCTTGCAGGAGAAGGGGTCTGGATGATGCCTTAATTAATGTGCATCCTCTCTAATCTGCAATGATGTCTGTTTATTTCAAAACTAATTACTTCATTATGCTTTCCTCTGCTAAAAAAATCTTTGGTGCTTGAATGAGACTGCAAAATCTTTGGGGCAAAGACCACAGATAATGAGATAATGTTATGTTTGCTAAATAATGTAAAAGGGAGGAAGCTTGTGAATAAAATACATGCTGAAGTTTTGTGGCTCTGGTTATAGGTAAAATTTTACAATTTATCCTGCATTTGCAGTCATAAACAATCCTTTTCCTCAGATTTATAAATAAATCATCAGCTGAAATACAACCTGCTACCCAAACAGTCTCAAATGTTAGAAACACAATTTCTGACTTGACTGTGATGGACTGAACAAGTACTCCTGGATTCAAATCTGTTGCAACAACATTTCACAGTCACCCTTTACTTCACAAGCTTTGTGTACGGAAAGAGCTGCAATATTCTCCAAGACTATTCCAAAGGCTTTTTTCCCCTAAAAGTTACAAGGGTAACTTCCTCACCTAGAACGCCCACACCAAATTTAGCCAGGACCCTGCTGTTACAGGTAAAGCAAAGTGGCCAACCATGAAAACATAATCACTGCTTGCTAGTATTCACAATGGGCAAAAAGAAAACAGACTTTTACACATTTTTAGTGTTTCAGACTAGTTTCCCACAGATTAAGAGACTGATAGTGAGAAAAAAAGCCCCAGAAGGAGTAAATGTGATGGAGAACTGTGAGCTCTTTCGAGAAGAGTTTGTTAAATAGCCAAAAAGCTGTGATTCCAGTGCCAAGAAAGATGACAGCATTGCTTGAAAGCCAGACTGAAAAAAATGGAATCAGCAATTAGGAATAAGCAGTGATGTACAATCAACAAATAAGGGTAACATATAACAATCAATCATAAATGAGAATGTGTGAACTGTGGGGAGTGGAGAGGGGACAAAATGACACAACAGCGAACTCTTTCCGTTCCTTTTGAGCTGGGCACAAGGCAGTTTGGGCCTTTCAGTAGGGACTTTGTAGGGAGCTACCAGTGGGCAGGACAGCCCAGCACTGGGGCTGGTGGCTGTCATCACCCAGCACGGAGAAATCCCTTTGAAAAAGGTAATGAGTTACTACGAGCTTCTCAATAGTGAAATCAAGCCTGAAGTTTGCTGCCCCAAAGAAGGGAAGGAGCCTCTCAAGAGAGGAACGTCCATTTCTTCCCGTCCTTTCCTGTCAGGACTGAGCAAAGCCTTCTCCACCCTGGCACAGGCTTCTCCACCCCTGGCACTAGAGCTCAGCAGAGCAGAGCTGATGACAGTGGCTAGCAAGGGTGGGGACTCAAAATCTCCCACCTCCTTGCTGCTCACGATGCAGGAGCAAGCTCAGCCAAGGCTCTCTCTGCCCAGCTGTGCTGTCCTTTCATTGCTGCAGCAGTGGTGAGCACAGCAATGGCTTGAACAGGTCAGATCACATGGACCGCCAGCTCAGGCAGCTGGGAATAGGCAGCCAGGCATGTCCCTGTCACAGGACAGAATCATAGAATGGTTTGGGTTAGAAAGGACCTTAAAGACCATCTACATCTTCTAGGGGCCCTGCCCCTGGTCAGCCTCCCCTGTGCCAGGTGGCCCTGGAGATGCTCAAACAAGTTCCTTTTTAACACTCTCAGTGTGAGAAATCTGAAGACCTTGCTCTTACCTTAAAGAATCTTGTGAAGTGGTTCAAATGCGCTATTGAAGTCTTTTCACGAGAAAAAGTATGAAGGGACTCCAGATGAGGCTAAGGGGAAATGCAAATGAAAAAGCTCTGAGAAATCATTGTTTGGGAGCTGAAGTTAACAGTTCAATTTGGTTAGTTGGGGATCTTATTTTCACATGGAAAGTAACTAAGTGTTTGAACAAACCACCCCAAGGAAACTGAATACCCTTTGGAAACTGAGGCTTAACCAAACACTAATATGCTTCATGATTACAGAATATAGTGGGGAAACTGAGAGGAATATAGTGATCAAGGACACATGGAAGGTCTGATCAGATGAAGATCTAATTAGCATTAGATTTTGAAAGCCTGTCGTCTGAAGCTCTTACCATCTCACCACCACACATTGCCCCATCCGTGTGTATAATATCTGATGCTTTATGCACCAAAAATGTGTTGTCATTGCTATATCAGAAAAGCTAGTTTATGTTTCAGTTTGTGTTCTACACTTTAAACAAAACAATCACCTCATATAAATAATATAACCTTAATACCTAATTACAAAGAAAGGCAAAGCTTTAAATGGCACTAAACTTCATAAAAAGGAATAATTAATATTATAACAATTAATCTGTTGATGACGACTAGACTTGGCTGGATTCACTTTTTATTAGCAATCATGAAGAAGTAGATGAGTCCCACAGGGATCTAAATATCTGAAAATGATCTTATGCATAAAAAAAAAAAGGCAGAACTCCTTTCTCTGTGTAGCTAGGCTGGGTTTCAGCCCTTGCTCTGGGGAGCTGTTGCCCCTGCAGGCTGCAGTAGACCTTGTGCAGAAAAGGCAGGGACATGAAGAAAAGAGGAAGGCAGCATCATTTCAGAGACCTTTCCAATCCATGCTGTTGCCACATGCAAAGTGTCAGTGGCAGGCTGCTGCCCACTCCTTCTCCAGACCACAGAGGGTTGGCTCTCAGTCGCATGTCTTCTGTTCCCAGGTTATCACCCCAATTCCAATAATGCCCTTTTTTCTCACCCCCTTCTCCTGCTTTTCAGTTGTTCTTGACCCACAGATTCCCCTCTGTGAACCAGAAAGGGGAGGGACTGCCACCAAAGTCACACACCCCGACACATACCTTCAGGGCTGGCTGGTCTTTTCCTGACCTTCTTCCACCCCTCCTTTTAGGAACTGCTGATGTTATTGTTTATTTGGGTGTTTTGTTGGTTTGTTTATTTGTGTTTTGGTTTTGGTTTTATTTTGTTTAGAGTTTCTTTTGCTAAAGGAGAATAGCTAATCAAACATAATCTAGTTTAGTCTCCTCTTCAATTCAAGTTAATCCTGTTGTCGCTGTGAATTTCAGGGTGGTAACAGCATGCAGTAATAGTGATCATGTTTTTTCCAGACAGCTTTAGATTTGTTATTATTTCTCCTGATAAGAGCTGACAGATATTTTCTACAAAAATGCAGCACCAAAAAGGAAGGAAAGAATCACATGCAGGGAGAAACCTGAACAAACCTGTTGCCTGTACTGAGAGCCAGATGAACAGCTGATACAATTGGCACAACTCAGTGGTAATGTGGCTATAGCTGAACAGACTTATTTTCGTGTCTGTGTGAAAAAGGTAGAAAATAAATACGGAAATTAAAGATGAGAACAGCTCAAATCCAAATCTCTGCTTCTTCAAAGTCTGCTAATATCGAGTTCTGTCCAGGAGATTTTCTTTCTGCTCTCTTTCTCTGGCTGCACTAATTCCCACTATATGGCTGTTGCTTCACATTGTGGACTTTTGGAAAAGTTTTGCAACCTGATACTGTGGTTTTTAGTATGTGCATCAGAACAGATGCCAAAGAAAGTTACAAAAATTCTAGTGTAACGATACAACTATCCTCTTGCAGCTTTTCCATGGTTTTGCCACAAAATGAAGTTGACACAAATTACTGTATGCCTCTCAAGAAACACAAAGATCTGTAGACGGAATACATAAGATGCATGTAAATTAATTCTTAATTCTCTGAATTCATATTTGACCATGTGTTAAGAAGGTAAGGTTTTGCAAGGCATTTAGTGTTAGGGCACTCAATGAGAAATCTCAATAACTTAGAAAGTCATTATGCAGTGCTATAAAATTGTGACATTTTAACTTTTTCTCTTATTCTACCCTTAAGATTGTAAAGGTATGGGTATTTGCACTGGAAGGGTTCTCAACCAGCTGCTCTATTTTTGTCACAGCCTTTCAAAGAATGTGTCTGAACACATCTGCTTCAGCTTTCTCATTCTCCTCTCTCATGGGGACTCTACTGCAATTCCTTATTCTTTTTTCCTTGTGTCCTGAAGGAATATGTAAAGCTGATCTTCATGCAAGGAAGAAGGTAGTGCACAGTATTTTACTTTTCTACATGGGTTAGTTAAACGCTTTTGGGCAAACACACTCTGTCTACACATACTCTGCAGAGACATGAGATGCAAGGGCCTGAATCCAAGGGCTGTGGAAGCCGATTTCTTCTCCACCTGCGTGGAAAGATCAGCTGTTCGGTATGGACAAAGGAAGGCACATCCCTGCTGGTTTGAAAGAGATACTTCTTATCAGAAGCATTGTGACAGCTTCGGTGGATCCAGCACACAGAGGTACAACCCTACCTAGGCAAGCACAGGATCCCTGCTGCCGAGGCTGAGCCCACATCCTGAAACACGACCTCAAACTCCCGGGAATTTTTGCTGAGAAACAGTGAAGTGCCGTTGAGTTAAACTGCAGCTGAACAGGGGGCTGGAGGTTGCAGTTTTGAACGCTTTTGGGGGAGCTGAGTCCGAGGGACTTGCTTGTGGCTGTAAGCTCAGCAGTGGTGGGAAGGACTTTGTGTCTTGCTGTCCCTGTGCAGTTCCCTGTGCCAGGGGCTGTGCTGCCCACCCCAAAGGCCCCGTGGCAGTCAGATGTGTGTCTCCTCAGCCTGCTCTTGGCTGCCTCTGCCAGGCTGAACAAAAGGGCCAGAAAGTGGGATTTGGGAACTTTTCCAGGAGGTAAATGGATGGGGCTGAGCACCTTAATTTAAACCGACCAGTGAGTAATGAACTTGTGAGCTGGAGGTGAACGACACTGGGGTCCTCTTATGCAGAACTTCTGGTATCATAATGCAAAGGAAATGAACTGTGCCAAGTGTGCCGTGGGCATAGAAAAATTCATCATGAGTTTATACTTAAGGGTGATGAATACCATTCAGGGCTTAGAGTGGTGTTGCAAATCAAACACCACATATTGCATTTTGTATTTTCTAGCCTCTTCTGGTCTGGGGGGATGAAATGAAAAGCCCTCATAACTGATTTAAACTGTTTCAGCTCATGGAATTGCTTCATTTTACATTCGTCTGCTGGAAATTACCGTCTACTGGAAAGCAAGGGGCAAATGCAGTCACAGGACTAGTGGCAAGTTCAATTTGGCTATAATCAGAAAAGTACAAAAATCTCACGTGTTCAGCTGAAGAACTGGCCTCTCAGTAAGTGTGATTTAGTCCAGTTCTCCAATTAGCCAGGTACCGTTTTTTTCTGTAACATCCTCTAAACTATGTTGATGGAAATAAAAAGAAAGCACAGCTTTCTGTTAACTAAAACTTTTCATTAGTTATGTAGGTCAAAAGGAAACAAAAAAGTAGTTCAAACTCCACCCTTCCTATGCTGCCAGTTTTTCTAATGAAATGTAATTAGCACTAATTGGTAAAACTACACTGATGGCTGGGTATTAATGTTTGTGTATTGGTCCCAGTCGTGAGTTTATGGCTGTCAGGACTAATGGCTCAGTCAAGGAAAAAGAATTCTCCTTTCATATTCCTGTCATTTTCTTCAGGGTGCCCCCTGCTCCCTTCAAACAAGAGTGATTATGCTTAGAGAAGGGAAAGGTTCTTCTTAAATCCTGACTTTGTGAGAAACTGAATGCCTTCAACTCTTATTTGAATTTGGTTCGAGTTGAAAGGAACCAGCACTACTTAGCATCTGCAGAATCAGGACTCTACAATTTTAGGGCTGCATTTCTTGAGCCATCAGAACTGTTAGTGGTACAGAATTCATCAAAATAATTATCCTCCTAATTGCCTACCTGTTTTTGAAAGCACACTTATGAGGAAAGTCTCTCTTATAAGCAATCACTTTAAAGTATTCTGTTTAGAATAATTGCTTTCCTGCAATCCCTGCAATTACAGAGTGTCCAGCAATCACCCTCTTCAGGCTGAGGTAGGTGAAAAAGCTGGCCTTTTTTTGGATTGAGTGAAATGATGAAATCAAGTTTTCCAGAGAGGTGTAGGGGGTCGGTCTCCTGCAGAATCAAGCAAAGGCAATGCCATGGTGAAGAGGAGGGTCTCCAGGAGTACCCTGTCAGGGACCAGAGCACACTTGGGAATAGATTGGAAAACACTCAGGAACTCATTAATTTCTGAATATTAACAGTAAGGCATCACCATTAATACCTAAGAAGATAAAACCTTTCTTTGCAAAGCATCTATTTATTCTCACATGGTTTAATAAGATATGCCTCCCCAGGTCACCCTGGCACACCTTTTTTTTGTGAAATCTCAGCTCATTAACATTTCTAAGTTAAAAGGGAAATATAGCATACTCCACGTATGAAGAAAGGGACTGAATGTCTTATCTGATATATAACGGAGTTCAACAAATGAGGTTTTATTTGAAAATGCTTGAAAACTCGAGCCTGTTAAGAGTACAAGTAATACAGCATATCTCAGGCTATTATCTTTCATAAAGACGCGACAAGGTCATCATCAAATCTTAGCCCTGAATAGTTTTGTGCCTTCCAAGGCATTTAGAACTCCCTTAGCAACTCCCTGCATTCTGTTAGATGATGCTTGAGTTATTTTTCTTAATTTTGTGTGCAGAACTGTGTTTACAACCAGATACCTGTGGGCTCGAGGCAGTAGTTCTTCCTTGTGGCTGATGAAACAGGAAGCTGGTCTGTGGCCAGGAGGTCTGGAGGATGTATTGCAACAATATGTACTTGCAGTCTGGAATGATGTTCTGCAGCCAAATCTCAATGCCAGTCATTGCTATTTTATATTTTACAATAATTAATTGCAGTCTTCTGTGTTAAGCTGTTCTTTTCCCTGCGGACTGACCACCCCTTTACTCATTCAACAGCCACTAACATGCCCTGACGTCTTTCTTTTTACAATCTCACATTGCCACAGATAAATTATCTCATTACCCTCAGCTACAACCCTCACTGCTTCCTTTTCACCCTTTCTGGAATCTAATTAATGCAACTTACCTACCCAAAAGCCACATCACTAGGACAATTCCTTCTGACCTTGTTTTTGAGCAGGTAAAAAATGAAGAAGGAATATCTTAAAGTGATAAATAAAACCTCCAAACACTTAATCACACAAAGACATAGTACCCAATATTTTGGGTTGCATTTTTGCTAGCAAATTAAAGATGGCCACGATCATTCAGGCACTGAGGCCAACCAGAGTGTCAGATAGCCCAAGAACTTGTACTTCAAAGCCTCCTTTCCAGCTGACCCTTACCACAGTGTCCTGGTTTTGACTCGGATAGAGATGATTTTCTTCTTGGTGGCTGGTAAGTGCTGTGGTTTGGGTTCAGCATGAGAGCGGTGTTGACAACACACTGATGTTTCAGTTGTTGCTGAGTATTGCTTCCTCTGCATGAAGGACTTTTCAGTTTACCATCCTCTGCCAGGGAGGAGCTGCACAAGAAGCCATGAGGGAGCACAGCCAGGACATCCAGGACCTGAACAGGCCAAAGGGACATTCGAGAGTCATGCTCAGTACATAAACCAGGGAAGTTGGCTGGGAGAGGCCAAGCATAGCTGGGCGTCAGTCAGAGGGTGGTGAGCAACTGTTTCGTGCATCACTTGTTTCTCTTGGGGTTTATTCCTCTCCCTCTCTCCACCCTTTTCTTTCTAATTATTATCATCATTAGTATTCTTACTATATTTTACTTTGTTTCAATTATTAAACTGTTCTTATCTCAATTATTAAACTGTTCTGATCTCAACCCGTGAGTTTCTTCTTTTTATTCCCCAATTCTCCTCCCCTTCCCGTCAGGATGGTGGAGGACTGAGTGAGCTCATTCATACCCTGGCTCCTTTTTGGAGTGAGTGAATTTCTTCCCTTTGAACCAATACCTGTTGGCAGATCTGGAAATAATTTACTCCAGGCACCTTCCCAATGAGCAGTGTGAACGAGACTACAGCAGGTTTGGCTCCTCCTGTCCTCCTTTTGTCCTGGTTTTGCATTCTAGAGCATTCTCAAGCACTTCCACGTGCCTCAACAGTAGCTGTGCAACACAAGTTCACCTTGCAGGAGCACCACTTGGACTGCTGGTGCCACGGACTCTCACATTGCCTTGGATGCTTTGAAAGATACTTCTTACACCTTCAGACAGAGAGAAAATTATTATATTGTATTAAGAACTCAGGGCCAAATGCTGTGTAGGGTGGGCATGGTCTTCATGTTCCCTTAGTCCCGAGCAGAGTCAATGTTACTGCTCTTGTCACTTGGCTTGGAGTGAGGGACCACTTTTTGGGTTGGATACATTTAACAGAATTTTTCAATCTAGCCTTTTATCCGGTACAGATCTCCAAATAAGATAATCACATAAATGAGTGCACGTGGGCAGATAAAAATGAGAGAATGAAGTAGATGAGTGTGTATGGTAAGACAAAAATAAAATCCTGCAACTACAAGTATACACACAATTGTTTATTCATGAAGGTGATTACAAAACCCCAGCAGAAGATAAGCTGTAAGCCCAGAGCCAGCCAGGATCTAGCTGGGATGCTCACCCTGCACTTGCTAGAAGCAGCCAGGAGCCGGCTGTGTGCACCAGCTGGAGGGGAGCTGAAGCCTCTCCCTGCAAGGGGAGGGAAGATGGCCAGGAACACCTCTCACCACATGGCAGCACCCACAACCTGCCATGAGGAAGACGTGATTTCCCCCCACTCCCAGCACCACCTCGATGTTCCCGTGCCCAAACAACAGGAACCTGCATCTGGTGGGTGCAGATGAGCGCTGGCACTTTTTATCTTCATTCTGATGGGTGGCTGCTAACAAGAGGCATTTTTAGTTGCAGTAGCAGTGCAGAAAGATAGAAGCAGCTCCGTGAGTATGTATGGAGCAAAAAAAAAAAGTCTCTTCATCTCTCTGACTTGTTTCCAGCCCAGCTGCACCAGCACCGGGAAAGGTTTATCCCCAGTGGAGGCAATTCAGGGTTAGTCCCTACAGGTTTGAGGCACGTCTGTAAACTTGCTTTAAAAAATAGTGGAGGGGCAGCCAAGCGTAGGAAGGCACAGAAATCATGACATCTGTGACTGTAAAACATTGGGTGGGATAGTCAGGGGAAAAATCCTTCTGTATTTTATAGTCTCTGCTATGTAAAGGCAGCTCTGAGCTTCAGGTCCAGCCTGCTGATCATTGCTCTGGCCCCACTTCAGCTCAGGAGGATGCACTAAAATTGATTACAGATGTCAGATTTGGTCACAGAGCGGTTGTAGCCCTTCAGGCAATCCATCCCTTCCAGAAATGAAGTCCAAAGCAATGCAGCTCCTTCCCTTCCGCCTCTCTGCGGTCAGGGTTGCCTCAGCCTTCATCCTCCTCCACCTTTTGCTGCTCCTCACTCAGCTTAGGCTTTCCTGGGCTGCAGGAGCCCTTCCCTGTTCTCGGCTGATAGGGATGCCTGTTAAACTCCTACGGCCACTGGGGGCCAGTCCCCCCAGCCCGTTCAGCCAGTGCTACCATCTTGCATCCTACACACATGCCCTGCTCAGCAAGAGGTGAATTTTTACAGCTCATTAAGATTTTCAAGAAGAGCTGCTGTACAAGCGAACCTTGATTTCCTGGTGCCGTTTGGAGCAGTGGTGCTCCCACTCACGTGGGGTGCTGCCGGGAGCCTGGAGCACTTAGTTGTCCTTCCTCAGGCTGAATGGTGTCACAGGTGCAGCTGCACACATGTGGGGATTGCATCCAGCTCTTTGCATTTTAATCGATGCAAAACAGAAAGAGCATCAGGACATTATCTTTTGCTATTCTGATTTCAAAAATTAAAGCTACCAAACCAGTAACATAAAGATTCTCTTATTACAGATAATAGGAACTGGTGCATTATTGCTCTGTCCTGCCACTTGTAGTAGTCAATGGCTTATTGCCTCTGAAGAGCATCTCTGTCATGTAACTGTGCCTGTGCTGTATTTGCACAGCTTAAGAGAGCTGTTACTAACCCGAACTTCCTCTTTGGGCTGGCTGGGGAGGTGAAAACTCACCTGAAATGATGCTTGACTGAAAAGGTTCTATAGTTTCCAAATTTCCCTGTTTAAAAGGAGCAGCAAAGGTATCTCAGAGATAATATACTCTCTTAGCTGACAATTGGCCACGTATTTCTCCATTCTTCACAGAATACCTGTATTTCACTATGAGATGCCCATTTTCTCCAGGGGAGATAAAAAACTATGCTTCTTACACTGGTCTTTGAACTGATACATGATTTGAACTAAAATCCCTCCTGAATAGCCTTAAGTTTTAACTTGGAGGGGACAGCTCATCAGGTAGCTGAGACACTTGAAAGGAACTTCAACTTTACCAGTATTTACTATTAACTTTGAAGCATCATGGTCTGCTGTTTCTACATGCTGTTAGCATGATCCCAGGTACCTTTGCGTCTGTGTTTGCATCGAGCTCAGGTATGTTTCATTGTAAATGTCTTCTCTTGTCCCCACTTTTGTTCTCCTTGCTGTGTCCCAGGAGTGTGCTGCACACCCTAACCTGCTTCACAAACCCTAGCAGAGTCCTCTTCAGCGAGAGGACACCCTCTGAGCGAGGGAAGACCTGCAATGCCCAGCTGAGGACAAAGGGGCAATACCCCTAACAGCACCCCGTGAACGGCACCAGGAAACACAGAGCTGTACCACAGCTTTTGAAGCCATGAAACAGTGTCTCCGATTCAGAGATTCGTGGCAGTGGATTTCACAGATTGACTGAATTTAGCTGTATGCTGCTTCCTAACAGTAAATTGTTTCAGCCGGCAGGCCCAGGCGATCTGCTTCTCCCCACCGGCAGCCGATGGGTGAGAGTGCTCACGAATGCGCCTTCTCACTCTCAAAAACTGTGAAAGATGTGGCACTGGCACCAGCACTGGCAAACTATGTCTCATATGCCTACGTGACGAAGCACCGGGCATCCCAAAGATGCTCCCTCAGAGCTGCGCACCATGAAACCCCTTACGAGGTGAAAACGACCACAAACTACCAGGAGCGAAGCCTTAACTTCGCCTTCCCCTGCCCTTGGAAGTGTTCGGGCGCCCCCCGGAGCGGGGCAGCGAGTGCCCCGCCCGGCCGGGCTCCCCGCCGGCGGCCCCGGGGTGCCCCGCGCGGGACGGCGCG
>WBMZ01007718.1:0-40619 GCA_013400975.1 Atrichornis clamosus
TGTGCCAGGGCCTCCCCATGCTCTGAGTAAAGGATTTCCTCTTAATATCTAATATAAACATGCCCTCCATCAGCTTAAGATCATTCCCCTTTTTCCTGTGCCTCATTCCTGTGTTTCAGAGCTGGAATTGCAGTCACTGCACGACCTGTGGTCTCTGCATCCACAGATGCCTCTTCCCACACCTCAGTCTTAAACTTCCAGCAACATGAAATCTGGGATTTGCCCCTTTGGAGCCTCTGTGTCCTTCAAACACCTGGATTTTGTGTCCCATTCCAACCATTTACCCACCAGGCAAAAGGGAAGGTTTGTTTAACTAAGACAGTTTCTTGCTCAGAATTTTTCCTGAAATGCATCCATTCCTCCTCAGGATGTCCTGATATCCTCATGCTTGTGAGAAGCCAATAAAGTGCTTTACTTGCTTTTTGGTGCTAAGCTACAGTTTGTTTTACAGTTTTAAACAAAACCTTTGCCCTCTGAGCTATTCTTTTTGGGTTTTTTTTTTCTTCAAAGTTCCACCTGCAAAAGATCCCACTGTAAATACTCAAATGTCAGAATCAGCACTATTGTATTATGGATTCATTCCTTTAGATATGAAATCATCCAAAAAGGCACTAGAGGATTTCTGAGTCCATTCTTTATTTTTGGATTTGTGAGCATGAGCTTATTTTCTGTTTTACTCTTTCCTCTCCCAAAGTAAATGTTTTTCCTGGTGAAAAATTGCCAAATGGAGCATTGAGCCCCTGCAGGCTGGAGCAGATTTGCTGGGGTAACAAGATGAGCCCTTTCTTATCCTCTGCACAGCTCTGCATCTCCTCCCTGCTGTCCCCAGCCTCGGACAAAGGCTCTGCAGGAGGACCCAGAGGGAAGGAAGGCACAAAGGGTGCTGGAAGGATTTCCCAGGGATGAGAGGAGCTGGCGTGGAGCGGACACAGAGATGCACAGACAGCTCCTCTCCAAGAGCTCTGCCAGCCATGTCCTCCTGCTCTGGATGTGGAGAAACATCTGCCTGAGCCCTGCTCAGCAGAGGGAGGTGGACTCCTGGCCAAGTGAGGCTGTGGACCAGCCCCAGCTGAGCTCAGCCTGCCTTGGACTAGCAAAGGTCCTTTAAGGAAAACAAAGATTTCACAGCCCCTTGAAGTGCCCCGAGTCCAAGATGACCCAAGCACCTGGGGCACAGGGCAGCTGAGCCCTCCCAGACAGGCTCAGCCTCTGGAACAGCCTCTGGCTCCGGCTCAGGCTCTGAGGGAATGGTACTGGGGCAGAGCAGAGCCCCAGGTGATGGCCATGAATGTGGCCACGACCATGGCCCTCCCTGGGGTCAGTGGTGTCCCTTGTCCAGCCTGTCCCTGCAGCAGGACATGGTGGGGGGCCAGGGGAGCGCCCGGCTGCACGCGGAGCGACGTCACTGTCCGTGCTGTGGGCTGTCCCTCTGGGCTGTCCCTCGCAGGGGACACGATGCCAGCACCAGATGAAGCAGCAGAGCGAGCAGGAGCCCTGCGCTCCCCCCGCAGCCCTTGACACGGGGCCTGTGGCAGAGCAGAGCCTGCAGTGAGCCCCAGAGCCTGCCCCATCCCACAGCACCCGGCCCTGTTTGCTCTCGTCAGCTCCTGCCTCCCCCCTAATGTTGTTTTAATGCACTTTGCTGAGATTTTAAGTAAGTAACGTGGGACAGGCCTGCTGAGTGAGGGAAAGTCTGAACCTGAGATTAACCAGTTCTACTCAGAAAAAACCTCCATAAGAATGTTTTCCTTGTTCCAGTGCCACATCTCCTGCCATGCAACTTCAGCTGCTTCAGACTATTATTTGTACTCGTTTTGTTTTCTTTATGTATGTTGAGAATAAAATAGACCTGAACAAAAAGCAGCAGTCATAAAACCCGGCCAGAGAACAAAAAGCTGCAGTTGTTTTTGTATGGAGAGATGCTCTGTCTGGATGCTCCAAGAGTGAGGTTATGGAGCTGCTGATCCAAATGGAACTGAGCACTGCCCTGAGAGCATTCAGGAGGATGAATTCAGTGAGGCTCAGAAATCCCTGGGTTTGGGGCTGGGGCAGGCCTCCATTAATCATGGCAGTGTCCAAGGCATGGTGCAGAAGGGCACACACATCCCGAGCACCCTCTGCACTGGCAGAGGTTTGACTTTTTACTGATGAGGACGGGCTGGGACAGCTCAGCGGTGCCCCTGTCACACAGAAAGGGCTCACAAGTCCTGCCAAGGAGAGCTGTGCTGTGTTTGCACCAGTGCTTGTAGTCAGCTGTGACCCAGTGAGCCCCTGAGCATGAACCACTGCTTATACCATGACCAGTGACAACCCTTTTTCTCGAGGGATAGGGTTGATTGGAAACAAGGGAGCTCTTTTTTCAAAGCTGATTAATTCTCCGTGTCCTCCATAGCTGCTCTGACACAGGCCCGGGGACAGGCTGGACAAGCAGTGGGCCTGGGCTGTGAGCAGGGGCTGCTCAGATGCACAGCAGAGACAACCCAGGAGCACAGATGTGAGAGCCAGACCTGGCCTGGAGCTGGCCCAGCAGTCACTGAGCACCAGACCCCTCTGCCCCACTCGTCTGTGCTCTCTGCTGCTCCCACTGAGAGTTCACAGCTCCCTCCGCTCACCACAGGATGCACTGTGCTCCTTCCCCAGCTCACGCTGCCATTCCCTGTCTCCTCCCCTTTCCTTTGCTCCCGAGCCAGCTGTGCTGCCCTGAACTGACAGTGACCTGTCTGGCAGCACGTTCTCCTCCTGTGCAGGGCACCCAGCACGTGTGGAGGGCAGAGGCACAGCCCAGCTTCCTCCTCCCTTCGCGGGAACCGCCAGACTCGTGTTTCATGGCTCCACATTCCTCTCACCCCTGCAGAAGGGGGAGAGTGCCAGAGAGAAGCTTTCAGTGCAGATGGACTGAGATGGACTTTGGCAGCTCCACTGCCTCAGAGGAGATGGGGAAGCCAACAGCTCCTCAGGGAGAACTGTCAGGCTGAATGTCAAGGGGATACCCAGAAACAAATCACTGTTCTCTTGCACTTGAGAGGCAGAAGATGTTTTAGTGGTGCCCTGGGTACCAATGCCAAGCAGGCCCAGGAGGGAGAGAGCTCCTCTAACCAAAAAGCTGGATGTTAAACCCTTGCCTGTAGCAGTAGGACAGCAAAGGTGCAGAGGTTGTGCCATGGCAGAGTGTGAGCACAAACAACAGCCCCGGAGCTCCAGGGGACCCAGCTCGCTCTGGACACGTGGCCAGAGCTGTTTTCCCACCTACACTTACCCAAAGGGGACCCTGGTTCACAGCTGGGCTTTGTACATGTGACTGCAGTAGGAAAATGAAACATCAGCACCACTGACCTGCTCCATGGTCAGCTCTGTTTGATCTGAAGGATGCTCTGGATGCAGAGCAGGTTGTTGGCTCCTCACCCACGCAGCAAGGGTGTTACAAGGCTCCCCCTTGCCAGGGCAGTCCTGTTCATACCACAGACAACAGAAGCTGAGAGAGCAGCAACAGACCCTCTACATAAATGGGCCCAAATGCCTCGATCAGCTTTGGGGTCTGGACGCAAAACCAGAGGGAGTGTCTGAGGTACTGCAGGTGAGAGGAGTGCAGGATCTCTTTCCAGTCAGTGGAGACACAGAGACCTTCCCATGATTGATTTTATGAATGTCTCAATGGCCACCTCTTGGCTCTCCACCAAGGTTTATCACCTCATTTAGGCACCCACGTTTAGATAGGGTGGATGTGGAAGATGGTGGCAGAACATCCAGAAGGCAGGAAATGAACCCATTTTCACTAAATGCTACTTTGCAGACTTAACCAGAAGTCACCTTTCATCCCCTGAGAAGAAAAAACTCCTTAACCAGATTATACCAGAGCTCTGAGAGTCAGGAGCCAGTTCCAGGAGTGTCTCTAGCAGGGAGACAGTAGCTGGAGATACAGGATGTATGAACATAGGGAACAGGCTGGATATTAAAAGGCTGCTGTGTCCAATGCCTTGGCGAGGTTTTATTTCCCTTTCTGCAGCCACAGCACTCCAGGGGGGAGAGTCACAGCTGTGCCTCAGAAAAGACAATTGAAGCAACATGGAGACATTATTAGATCTGAAATTTAGTGGATTCAGCAAAACCAGTGAGGGCACTTTGCTCTTGCATTTTCTGTTGTTTTTCTAGAGAGCAGCACTTGCAGGCACAGGAATAAGGAATTATTGGCCTCCTTCTTCCATCTCCAGTGGCTGATTTGGCGATGGAGGCAGCAGTGCCTGAGGAAAAGTCAGCACTTGGCTGTGGGGGCTGTGTGTGACCATGGAGACTCATCCATGGGGGCTGTGTGTGGCCATGGTCACTCATCCATGGGGACTGTCCTTGGCCATGGACACTGAGCTTTGGGGACTGTCTGTGGACACTCAGCCATGGGGGCTGTGCCCTCTCTCTCCTCTGTCTCCTCTAACTGCCCTTGCCCTGTGAGGTTGCACACTTGATCCAAGCTTTTCCTTTTGTTCTTCACATCTGGCTGAGGGAGGGAGGCTGCCTGGGCTGGAGGGGGAGGGTGGGATGTGGGCGAGGGGGACACGGGGCTGCTGAGTGCTCAGGAGAGCAGTGGGAGTGTCTGTGCTGGGACACGGACCTGGCAGGGAGAGGGACATGGAGCAGCCAAGCTGTGGCATTTCCTAGGAACTCCACAGCATTGTCCAAGCCACTTCCCACCCACTCCTGCCTTTCTTCCTGCTTCTATCCGAGTCTGCAAACTGAAGGGAGATGGGCTGTCCCTCAGAGCCCTGCTCCAGGACCTGCCCAGCCAGATCCTGACTGGGACTCATCAGAGTCCAGCTGAATCCAGCCTTGGGAAGGATGGATCCTTCTCCTGGGACACTGCAGTATTTCTTTTTTCTCTGACCAGCTAGCTCTCCGTTCCCCATCCCAACGGGACTCAGACTAGGAGGAAGCTTTTCCCTTTGTTCCATTCCAGCTGCTCAGGGAGAAGCTTGCACGTGGCACAGCAAAGAGGATTTAGGGAAGGGAAGGGGGTCCCAGAGCAGGGTCATGCCCTCCATGGGACCCAGGAGATATCTCTTAAACAGAGGAAGATGGAGAGCATTCTTCTGAAGCACAGATGAAAAATGTTCCTGTTTCTCTTGGTTTCCTATCAAGCTGGAATTAATACCTGGAAAAATATCAACATTTGAAGATAATAAAACACTGGGAATGGCTTCTTTTGCCTGGTTTAAAGAGAGGCCCTGGAAAAGATATGATCCTTAATGTTGCTTAGTGTGGGTCTTTGGTAATTCAGACTTTCCATAAACAATATCCCGGCTTACCCTGTTGTTATGAGAAGGAGGAGAGAGAAATAAAAAGAAATATAGAAATAAAGAAAAGAGAAAGAAGGAGAAGAAGGAAAAGAGAGAGAAAGAGCAAAAAGGAAATTTAATAACCGACTTGTGATTTGATAGCTAATTCTCACTCAAGCATGTACAAAAACTTGTAGGAGGTACTGGCCAAATATGAAATGTACTAAATAAATGTGAGAGTTACAGCAATGCCTGCAAAGAGATGATTTACCAAACTGCAGCCTCTGTAAAGGCAAAGCACATCCATGATGTAAGAAATTAATGCTCAGCCTCGGAGGCAAATCCCCCTCCCAGGGATCCTGGGTGATGATCTGAACCCAGCCCAGGCATGAAACTGCCCCAGCCGTGTGAGGGGATGAGTGGGGAGGGGAGGAGGAGCAGAGGGGGGAATCCCAGGGGTCTGAGAGCAGCTCTGAGCCCGTGGGGAGGGGAAGGCTGGGAACTGTCTGTCTGTCTGTCCATCAGCAGCCGCAGAGCCCAAGGCATGGATGGCTCATGCTCCTCTCCTGTGGCTCCAGGGAAAACTGCCCATGGCCAACATGGAGCGGATCCCCTCTGGTGAGACTGGTCCTTGTACAGGGGCCTTTCCAAACCTCTCGCCAAAAATGCATTTCTTTGTGGATGGTGATACCAGGGACAGACCAGGGTGAGAAGAATCCGTATCTGCTGTTCACCAACCTTTTGTCATTTGGGATCAGCACTGCTTGGGGAGCTCTGGGGCCCACAGGGGGTTTTGCTGCTCTGATCCCCTGCCAAGAGACCCCCCAATGCCTGTGACATGGTGGGATTCCTGTGGCTTCTGTGACATGGCAGGATTCTGTGAGCTTGAAATATCCCTGCCTGCAAACCTGAGCTGGCAGCCTGCTGCCTGTTAAATCACACAAAGGAGTCTGGAGACAGCTTTAGGAAACTGTTAACTCTCTTCTGGGCTTTGTTAGGCAGCCTGAGCTCAGCCTAAGTGGAGTGTGCCTGGTACTGCCAGGAATCACTGCAGCAAAGCTCGGTGATTACCCGGCTACTTCTGTGCCTCTTACTCACCAAACAAGCACTAAATCTGTCTCATTTCGTGATAAAACATCACCACAGTGAAACCAGTCCCATCCGTGTCTCATTACTGCAGCCAGGGCCTTGATCTCAGCCTTGCTCATAAAACCTGCCATTCCCAAGGTATTCCTGCCACCTTGGCCACTCAGTGAAAAAAAAAATTGGAGACTTGAGCTGTTTTCTCCCAAATTAAGAGGAAGACTTTCATTGATAAGGTTGTCACTCCAATGGGGTTCTAATGACCTGGGCTCTCATTGCAGAGGCAGCACTGAAAACTGTGGGTTTACCTTGAAAGACTTTGTGAAAAGCACTGCAGAGTGAGAATGTTTGGAGCAAGATCCAGTCTTCTCTCAGGTCTCGGTACCTCAAACCATCCTAGATTTGACTTTTTAACTCCCAGGAACAGACTGGTACAAAATGGTGTTTTCTTCTGAAGCCAGTGAGGAGGTGGGATTTACCCCAAATGGGAAGGATAAACATCAAAATTAGTGACAAGTGATCTTACACATGGTCACTGAACTCCACTTTTACCAGAGGCAACTTCCTCCACTGCAGACAAGTATCCTGCCTAAATTTGGGGAAAAAGCAGCAGAAAACCCACCAAACTTTCTCTGATGCCTTGATATGGTTTGGTCTACTCAGCTGTCAAAGCAGTGGTTTATATTTGTGTTTATACAGTCCTGTATAAATCTGTTCAAGCAACCCAAAAGCTGGGCTTATCAAAGAAAAGAGGAAATTAAACATGATGAAGAATTTGAAATAAGTAAGAGGTTATTTAGAGCATCAGAGCAGTTATGCTGGCTTATCACCAAAGTATGTATATCTATATATATCTATCTTTCTCTCTCTGTATCTATATCTATATAATATCTATATCCATGCACATGGCCCTGTGCATCCGAGGGCCCCCAGCACAGAGTGGTTCTACCAGTTCAACCTCCAGTGAAATCTTCCTCATGACTTTTCTCATCACTTCTCATCTGTGCCTGGCTCTGCAGACCTACCACAACCCTGATAACACCCTGATAACAGCCCCTGCTCTTCCAGCTGCTGGGCCTTGAGGTCTGTGCAGGACTGAACCAGCTGGGGAACCTACTGACAAAGAAACAATCAGAGCAGACTCCTCCAAAAAAAGTGAAACAAGAGGATACAGGCTGCTACCTTGCCAAATCTGAGCGTGGGAATGAGCTCAGTAGTCTCAGCCTCTGGCTTGTGCCAGAGTTCAGGAGCGTGGCTCTCCCAGGGATGAGTGGGCATGTGAATGTCAGCAACAGCCCTGATGGCTTTTGCAGGAGCTACTTTTGGCTTATTTGTGCCGTGGGATGGGTGTCATTTCCAGGAAGATGTGGTCGTTCTTCCCGTTGTCTTTCTGGGAAGAGGCAGTTGAGGGTTGGAGAAATGCTGAGCGACACATCAAAGGCACACCTCAGCCCAGGCTGCCATCTTTCATCTGGGGGCTGAATAACAAAACCTACTGGGCATGAGGAAAAGAGAGAAAAATTCAAGTGAAAAATGAAACACATTTTTTTGGCAGCAACAACTGGAACAACTCATCAAGGGCAGTGGTAAACACCCCTCCGGAGAGGAAGCGTGAGCCTCAGCCTCCAGAAATCAGTGATCTGAGGAGGATCTCTCTGGCTGCAATTTGTCTTTGGGCAAAGAGGACAGGGCAGGATTCAGCACAGGACCTTCCACGATGTGAAGGTGAGAACACAACTTGATGGCTGTTTTCACGTTACACGACTGAGAACAATCACCCTGAGCAGTGCTAATGGCTCGAGGAAGTGGGAATTGCTGAATCTTGTCCTACCAGTGTTTGGTGAGAAATAATTCCCATCCCCACAATCCCTGTTTGCTGGATTTGTATCAGCTCTGACGTCAATGTTAAAGGCACAGCTCTGTGATTCTGTCCAGGATAAATTTTGCCCTGGATCAGGTTTGAGCGGACCCTTTAGGAGCTGGGTACTCCTCATCTCAAGAGCCCAGCCCTGAGCATGCTGCAGGCTGGCGAGCAGATCCCAGGCTTTTGGCTTTGGAGCTGTTAGTTCCAGGAAAAAGAGCTAATGTTTAGGTTAACTTTTCCATGGCTGCTAATGGAAAACCACACTGCAATAGAATGTGTGGAAAGGTTGCAGTTTTGTTCTCAGCCTCTGCTGGCTGTCAAGAGAAATCTGTGAGCTGGGAGGTGGCGATGGGTTAAACAGCAGCTCCTTGTGAGAGCCTGTGTGGCTGTGGGTCTGCAGGGAGCAGAGCCATCCCAGGGACACCTGCAGGGGTGTGGGGTGAGCTGGGGGTCTGCACGGCTGGTTTTACTCTCACGTCTGAAAAGGGACCATGTCTGGTGTTTAAACCAGGGGGATTTGAAATCCTATCTCCTGGTTTCTGTTCTTTGCTTCAGGAGGAGGGAGGTTTCAATTCATGACACTGAAATCAGACAATTACCTTATATCTGAATTTCCTCATCTCTAAAATAGGCTCCTAACTCAAAACAAGGCAGGGCCCAGGGGATTTTCCAGGATGACAGATCTTGCTCATGTGCTTTGTGGTGTTCCTCATTAATCAGTAATACCTCTCCATCCCCACATCACCCCTCACTGTGGCTCCTCTATAATAAAACACATTTCATGCCTTTCAGTGAACTCACTGGAGGTTTGTGTGGCAGAGTTTGCTCCTCAGTATCCAATTATGAACAAATAATTACAGCTTTGGGGATGTTTCCACTGCGTTTGTGCACTCCAAGCCCAGGTCCAGGCTACCTGCTGCATTCCTTCTGTATTTTTTCATACAGCCCTAACAATGCAGCCATAAGTTAACCCAGAATTCCTGCATGCCAGCAGTACTTAATGGGCTTCACAGCTCCTCCTGACCCTGCTGGGGGCTGAGTTTCCTGCCAGTGCCAAACACCTGGTGACTGACCCTCAGTGCTGGCTCCGAAATAACTCCAAAATCTTTGGTCTCCCTCAGTCTGTGAGCCCCTGGCGGGACATGGGCCAGGATGTACCAGGTGTGGGGTGCTGCCTGCAGGGACACACAGGAATGGGGGATCATTACTCCAGAGTCCTGCACTCCCTTTGGAACAGGCAGTTGCCTCAGGCACGGGTGGCACACAGCAGGTACCTCAGGCTTCAGTGGGACACCAGGGACAGCAGAGCCGGGAGGGAGCGACAGCTGAAGCCCCTGGAGCACAGCAGCCTTCCAGGAAGCAGCACAAGGCCAGCTGGGGTGGTGCTGCCCACACAGGGTGGCTGCTGTCTCTTCATGGCTCCTCCAGAACGCCACTTACACGTTTGCAATCTGTGCAGCTATCACCTAAACTGGACCAGGAGGCTCTGCAGGTACCAGGACTTACAGACAGGGAATGCCAGGAGGGCCCAGGCAGCTGCAGCTCCCACACCACCACCGGGATGCTGCAGCCCCTCTGATCCAGTGGCAGCCACTCTCCCACTCCTGGACCTTTGTCTTCACAACTTTCATCCCAACCCTTCAGTCTGACTCCCTTTGCTCTTTCCACACGTGGTGCAGGTTATTGGCCCATTATTGGCCCAGGTCCTGCAGGTGCCACACTCTTTCACCCCCAGGACGGGGGTCTGACCAGGGGAAGCCAAGGATTGAACTAAGCTGCACTTTAAGTCATCCCTTCCTGCCTTGGACTCCAGGTGAAGCATCTGCTGCTGCCTTTGGCTGGGTGGCTTTGTCTCTGTGCCTGGCAAGTCTCTGAGAGCCCCCGGTCACTGATGGGAGACCCAGGATTCCCCTCACAACTTCTCAGTGCAGATGGACCCAGACACAGTCCAAATTTTTCAGCTGGGGCTGCTGCTTATTTTCAGGAATTTATTGCAATCCCACAGGAAACAATGACCTGGCTTTCCCACAAGGATAAGGAGAGCAAGTCCAGCCCACTGCTGGAAGCTGCAGGGGGGCATCACAGCACCAGTGCAGCATCAGCATTCACTCATGCATGGGAGGGATGGGTGTTACAGACATCTGCATCAATCTGAGTTCTAAGAACCTGAACACCTACTGAACAGATTTGCAATGTTTTCTGTGAGAAATTCCATACCTGGACACTTTTCTGAGTCTGGTCTCCTGGGTTTTGCAATTCCACCCCCACACACAGCATTACCTCCAGGAAGGGTTTCACTCCAGCAGTTATTTCATTTACCCACAGCTGCAGAACTACTCACTCCACACAGGGGAAAGTTTGATCTGGGGTGTTCCACTGGCCTCTTTTGCCTTCTGCTCTTTAAAACAAATGAGGAACCCCTTTTCTTTCTCAGCTCATTATACCAAAGGCTGCCCTCTCCATGAGCCCCACACAGGAATATCCTGGGGCAGAGCCTGCCCAGCCCCTCACTGCTCTGGAAATTCCAAGTCAACACTGACGTGGGCTGATTTCTTGCCTCAATTCAAATCATAGTTTACATTAAAGCTCAGCTTGTAAAACCACTTGTGATGGCTTCAGTGCTGTACTAAAACCTGGACAAACACTGTTTCTCAGAGGAGCAAAATGCAGTTGAGTGTTTGGGGCTTGGGAGAATGAGAGGAGATGAGGAACTGGAGTGGAATCGAGAGGAGAGGTGGTACTGAGTCAGCTGGGGAAACCCACACCACCACCTCTGTGCTTGCACCTGGGCTTCTGCCCTCTGGCAAGCAAAAAGATATTCTACAAGCTTTGCAAAGTTACACCCCACAAAGGTCTGGTTCCCTGTCCTACTGCTCCAGAGGAGGATGGCTCTGACCTGCAAGGGTTGGGCACTCTAGAGGCACTGCCTGCTCTGGGCTCTCACTCATGTGCACACAAACATAATTCAGTTTTGGCTGGAACCCTACACTGCTGCTTCACAGAGCCATGGAATGGTTTGGGTTGGACGGGGCCTCAAAGCCCATCCAGTGCCACCCCCTGCCGGGGGCAGGGACACTTTCCACTATCCCAGGGTGCTCCAAGTTCCATCCAACCTGGCCTTGGACACTGCCAGGGATCCAGGGGCAGCCACAGCTTCTCTGGGCAACCTGTGCCAGGGCCTCACCACCCTCACAGGGAGGAATTTCCTCCTAATTTCCTCTTTGGAAGCTGCATGGGAGCTGTGCACAGGAGAATGAACTAGCAAGAAAAACTGTTCCTTGTGGTTAAAGGAGGATTTGAACTACATTAACAGAATATTCCAGCTGGTCTCATAGATCCCCTGTTTAGAGTTCAGATGAATTAGTACCACCACAGTGTCCCAGTGGTTCTCACTGTAACTTGCTTTTATCCCTTGCCCCAGACAAGGCTGAATTCCTGGTTTTATTTTACACCTGTGCAGCCCCTGGCAGGATAGGTTTGGTTTTAGCTGTATCTGGAGCACAGGAACACAGCACTGCAGTGAATGAGGCCCCAGGGTATGTGGCAGTTCTGTCCCAGTCTTTTCAGCTCAGATTTAATTTCCTTCCATTTCAGCACTGTGTGGGAAGTGAGAGACAACGAGTTATTTCCCAGATTGGTCTTTGCAAGTACACAGCATTCTCCAGCAGACAGGGAAAGTCAAGGAAAGGAGACTTGATTTTCTAAGAGCTTAGGGTTGCTAGAAATAAAGAGACATTCCCATTCCTCAGATGGTGCAGCAGCCAGTGCTGATCTCTATGAAACAACCCATTGTTGCAGCAAATTAAAGGTTATTCAAGGAAAGGACAGAGAAGAAGGAAATTTTATTGTCATGTGGTAATGACTGAGGCTGGTTCTTCCCTCCTTTGCATATTTTAGACACAGAGATGTCCCCTCTCAGCTGGGGACACTCAGGAGGGCAGTCCCATGGGCAAAGGTGGCACGGGGACAGACTTAGCAAAGAGATTCCTACAGGTCCAAACTGCACAGCCCTGACCTGCAGAATCCCTGCACTGGCAATGCCACTGTGCCAGCCTGGGCCCTGTGCTGTCCCTGGCTGCTGCTAATCCTCCACATCCCCTGCTGAGTCCCAGCCTTCATTCTCACAAGTGCTTTGGGAAAGACTACACGTTGGATTAGCTGCATTTAGAGGACAGGAAAAGCCTCTGAGGAATGGAAGGTGATTGGGTGGCTGGGCCAAGGTCACTCTGTGAGTCAGGGGCAGGGACTGAGAGACTCCAGACTTCCAGTTAAGCACCCAAACCCCAGAGCTCCCCACTGCCCCCCGAGAAGAGCCCACAGCCCCGCTCCACTGGACACCCTGGATCTGGAATTATAACAGCAGGATGCAATTAGCAGAGCTATCCATCTCCACAGTGCTTTTCTGTGGTGAGGGTTCATGAAGTTTGGCTGTAAAAGTCTTATTTCATACTCTGACTGTTGTGTTTATACAAAGACAAATTTTTATGTCAGCACATGCACACACACATTTTCCTTTCCTGGTGAAAAGAACAATTGTGATTATTTTAATGGGGACATTTCCATGTGTTTCATGGCCTCACCCTCTCATCACAACCAACCACAATCTGTGCCAGAGCCCTGTCCCTGAGACCCAACACAGTGTGATGCCACCAGTAAACTTCCCAAAAGAGCTCTTCTCCCTGAATCCTCATTAATTTAGGTAGGATACATCTTTACACATAATTACACATGTGTTTGTTGTACTTTTTCACTGTATTTATATCCTTCTATACATATATTTACCTATTCAAGCACAAAATGAAAACACAATTAATGCAATGCAATAACAAATTAAACCACAATTTGCTCCCTGATTGAAGAGTTCCTGGCCAAGTCTGAGCTTGAAACACATTTTGATAATCTCATAAATTCCTCACAGAACAAGATTTATCAAGGAATTACAACTTCAAAGAGACATGAATTGTTTGGGTCCTGTGAGCAATTTGAACAAGTAAGAGTTCCTGTATTCCATTATAAAAGTGATGAAGTTCTCTGAAAAATCCATATATTTTTACATCATCTCTATCTGATGATGTTTCCAATATAAAAATAACGTAATTAATGCTGACAAGAATGCAAACCTAGTCTCTCGAAAATGTGAGAAGACCACAGGAATCCCATGTGATCTCACTTCCTTGCCTTATTGGAACCATCTGTGTCTGTTGGTAACCTCAGACCCTCTATCTCCAGGTCTGATTGCAAAAACCAGAATTTCATCCTCTTTTTGTGCCTCTCAGCCTCTCTGGGTGCACTTCAGAACTGAAGGTCCTGAGGATGCCTCTCTTTTCCTTTGGCTCTGGGATAAGAGGTGGATCGTTAAAAGCCTCCTGCACACCAGACCAGGGTTTGCTCCACGGTTTGTTCCTGCTGAGGCAGCCAGGGGCTGGCAGGGGCTGCAGGAGCAATGACACCGTGTCCAGGACCTGTTGCTGATATGGACACTGGGCTTTCCAGGAGCTGTGGCTCAGGCTGGTGCCATGCTCTGGGCAGGGATCCCTTCCCTTCTGGCAGTTCTCCTTGGAGAAGTCTCAGCTGTGCCTCCAGACCCATCTCAGCCTGCACCCACACTCCCTGCTCAGTTATTCCCAGAGCCCCAGCACATGGCATCCCCACCCCAGGGCATGAGCAGGCCAGAGGCAGAGACAGGGCACTGTGTGAGGCCACAGGGAGCAGCAGAGGACTGGAACCTTCAGTCCCACATGACCCACTGCAATGTATATCAATTGTGTTAGTCACGGCCCTCGAAGCCATGTCTGGTCCCAGACTGATGTGAACCTCAGGGCAGGGGACATCTTCCCTGACAGTTTCATGGATCCCTGGAAGCTGTGTGGGCCGCAGCAGATAAACAGCAACAATTATTCAACACAGGGTTTGAAGTGGAATCCGTGTTTCATTCTATGCAAGGAATCTTCTGAACAGCTCAGCTCATGAGCTGGCAGGGGATAAAGTCACTGATTATAGCAAGGGATTGCTTATATATGAACATGATGTAACCCTGGGATTCAGTCCAGCTCCTTTGCAGGCTCCAAAGCAAACAGAGATGCCTTTCAGTTATTTTTCATCTGCCTTCACTTTTTTATCTTGATCAGTGGGTGAATTAAGGAGCCCATTTGACAACACTGACTCTGAAATCTGCTTCCCTTTCTGCAGGAAAGAGAAGAGCAGGAAGGAGGTACAAACTGCTCTCTAAACAGCTCCTCTTGCAGCTTTTAGGAACGTCACATGGTCAAAGGCTCCTGTGTGCAAATTTCAATTTCCTCTCTATTAGCCATACATTTTGCCTGCAAGGGTTTGAATATTTACCCAGCCTGAGAAGGCTCCGTGTGGTGTTTGATCTGGTGCTCCCTTTGGGGCTGCTGGTTCCTGTGGGATGCTCTGCTAAGCCCTGGTTCTCTAATCCCAGGGCATGTCCACGGCTGGCAGCTTGTCTGGGGCTGGCAGTGTGGAACTGCTGCTTTGGCTGAGTGACTCTGAGGTGTTTATTCAGCTTGTGGTGCTGCCCTGAAATGGAGCTGGGGAGTCTGGAACTGCTCTGGGTGCCTGCCAGGGAGACAAACCAGAGCCCTGCACTCCTGGGAGGACCTGGGGTGGGAGTGATGGGTGACCTGGTCCCCTGCAGCATTGGGATGAAGTTGGGCAGTCAGGAGAAAGGTGGAAAGCTGCTGCTGCCCTGCCCTGTGCAGCAAGACCTCAAAGCAGCAGCTGCTGGAGCTTCCTGGAGCCTCTGCCCAGCAAGGCTGGGTTTGCACGGGGCAGCAGGGCTGGAGTTTCCAACCATCTGCGTGAAACATCTGTCCCCACAGCCCGGGCCTGAGTTGCCAGAAGCAGCCCTGATGGGCCCCTTTGCTGCCAGGCATGGGAGGGCATCTCTTCAGCTGCACTTTCCTGTGGGGCAGGATCAAACCCAGACCTGCCCATGGACACCTCGGACAGCCCGCAGTCACTGCTGGACGTTTGGCAGCCCAGGGAGGACCAGGTCTGTCCTCGTGCTCCTGGTCCAGAGCAGCTGTAGGGAACCACAGGGAGACGCCACAGGAATTTTTACATGTGTGCTCACCACTGCCAAAAACCCTCCCACAGCTCTGCCCCTGGCAAACCCTGCCCTGGGAACACCAGGCCGGGAGAGCATCCAGGTGTCTGTGTGTGCTCCCGGGTGTGACTGCCCTCCCTCAGCACCTCCTGCTCCAGGAACATCCAAAGCTGCTGGGTGCAGCCTCCTGTCCCTCAGCACCTCCTGCTCCAGGAACATCCAAAGCTGCTGTCTGCAGCCCGATGTCCCCAGTCACCAGGAGGGGACGTGCCAGACCTCAGAGCACTGAGACCACCTTCCCCACAGGCCCTGCCAGCCACCAGACCCACCACATGCTCAGCTGTGTTCCTGGGATGCAACCAGGAATAAAACAAAAATCTATAAATAGATGTTCCTGCCAAGGAAAGCAGTGCCCAGGCTGTGCCCCCAACACAGAGTGGCCCTGACTTTGGACAGCAAAGGATGAAGTGCTGTGGCTGTGAGTGTTCCAGGCCAGGGAGATGCCAAGAACTCTGTGCTGGTCTGGATGGAGGAAATGATGGACACATTATTAAACTTCTCTTATCAAACATCCACTTCACCCCTCTCGCTGTGATTCTGGTGAAGTCTCCAAGGCAATGGCAGGGGTTGGATCCAAGCCCACCAACACCAGCCCTGGGCAGGAGATTCTGGCCACACAGTTCTCTGCACAGGTAGAAACTCCCCATCATTTCAGTGCAACATCTGATCCTTTTATCTTGCAACATTGTCCTACGGACACAGCTTTCATTTCAAAATGTATTTCCTGTGGAATTGCTCCTTTTCCTTGGTATTTTTTTCCTTGCAAGGAAAGCAGACTGGGGTGGTGCCCCAGGACTGAGGGCACTGACAGCTGCAGTCAGCACTGGCAGAGATTTCTGTGCTGCCATTCCCATCAACTCAGCACTGCCCTTCCCACTGGATTTCCAATCACAGGAATGTGTTTTATGAGATAATATTTGATGTTTGCTGACGTGGGAGAAACCACGAGCCTGGAAACAGCCTGAATCAGGCAGCCTTTGTATCCTAAGGTTGGACATGCATTTAAACTTCTCTTAGAGGAACAGGGGCACCCAGGAGAACAGAGGGAGACTGGCAGGGATCCAGAAGGGCTCAGAGTCTCCATATTCTGTGAGGTGCACATTTTGCACCTGGTTTTGCAACCTTTTGCTTTTCTTCTTGACTAATTTGACTCCCAAGGCACAGTTGTCATTTTTGGCAGCTCAGTTAACAGCAATATTGCCTCATCCCTTCTTGGTCCCTTGAACAGAAGCCTCTACTTTTGTAAAGCCATCCTTCCCAATGCCCAGCAGAATCCCCTTCTAGGAGATAGAGAAGTAGGGCAGACTAAAACAAGCATCCAAATCATGGGAATGTCTGTATCAAGATGACTCAGAAATCATGCAGCTGAACCCAGTGCTTGAGAGCTGGATGCTTCTCCTGAGTCTAAATCTGAAGTAGGGAAACAAAACCCACACATTTTTGCTGAACAGGAAAGGGGAAAACCCGACCTAATTCTGCCATTTCAGCTGTGTAAACTAATGAAAGCCATTTCAGTGATTTACAGTGAGTTCTTTGCCTGTGCAGTTGGGGGTGACATCACCTGGCAGTCATGTCACTACTGGGAAGGGATAAACACAAAGTGCTCCCTCAAACCTGACAGTGATTAACAGCAAGGGTTTGATGTTCTCTGACACTCGGTTATTCGCAGAAGCCAAACATTCAGGCTCATATTTTGTTGACATGAAGGAAAACAAATGTTTTAAGAGCAGTCGACCCTCACAGAACACCCAGAAGTGCTTCATAGCTACACAGGGAAGTGCCCAAACAGAGGAGTGACCTGGAGAGAAACAGGTATTTGAGCAGCTCTAAGCCTGGGTGCATTTTCAGCCAGCTCCTCTTTCACACTAAACTGGATTGTGCCCAGGTCAGAGATCCTTTATAGCACAACTCAATCACAAAGGGCTTAATTGCCTCTGAGGCTGGATCACATCACACCTGTATGGGCTGATTGTGCTGGTGCCCATGCTCCAGGACAGAAGGTGTGACCAAGGATATGTCACTGCAAAGGCTGGAGCCTGCACCAGGAGAAATTGCTGTTAACTGTGAGGGTTACACTGCTCTGGATTCTCCCCAGCATAAATGGAAGTGGCATCTGTCATGTAAATAATTTTAGCTTGTTGAGTCAAAAAAATGATTCACCAGCAATCTGTATGTTCCCAACTTTTCTCCCAGAAATCAGAATCAGTGAAGACATTTTAGCAAACCTTCCCCAGGAAGGAATAAAATATTAAACCTTTTAATTCACAAAAGGTCCTGTATTCAATAAAAATCCCTACAGATAACCAAATGCTACAGGCCCATGACTGTCCACCAAAAATTTACATTGTTGTTTCACATGCAGTTGAGTTTCTTGAAGCCTTCACAATGCTGCAGCTACTCACACTTTGGGAGAAATATATTCCTGACTCAGCTCCAAGCTCTTTGTTGATTCAAGTCAGGGGTGTGTGACTGCCTGCAGAAGACATCACTCTAACTGACATCTTCCACCATGAGGGGAATTTACCGAACGAAAATCACAGAATCCCAGAATATCCTGAGCTGGAAGGGACCCACCAGCATCATCAGTCCAGCTCCTGGCCCGGCACAAACACCCCAAGAATCCCACCCTGTGCCTGGGAGCGTTGTCCAAAGGCTCCTGGAGCTCTGGCAGCCTTGGGGCCGTGCCCATTCCCTGGGGAGCCTGGTCAGTGCCCGGCACCCTCTGGGGGAAGAACCTTTCCCTGATATCCAACCTGACCCTCCCCTGACACAGCTCCACTGTTCCCTTGAGTCCTGTCAAAATGTGCAGGAATATCCCTTACTATTCATCAGAAATACCCCTGTAGAGCTCTGTGCTCTAAGAGCAGCCTGTGCTGGGCTCTTTGACGTGTTTCTGTCCCTGCCCCTGGACAGTTCACACTCGAAACCCCATCAGCCAGACCCCCTGAACTGTTTGCAAACAAAGCTCACAGATGTGACTGAGTTTGTTTCCAGCTGGCAGGAGTGGCTGCCCTCAGCCCCACGTGCAAAGGCAGTCCGAGGGGTTTGTTTTCCCTGCTGTAAGGACCCGTCTGCAGGCACTGGTACCTTGTCTCCGGGCTGGGGACGCATCACGGACACGCGGTCGTATCCTTTCCGCAGCAAGACCCAGAGAGCATCCAGCTTCCCCTGGAAGGAAAGGAAACAGGGTTTTTGTTATGCTCTGTGCAAAGTGCAGTGCAGGGACAAGGCAGCCTGCACCCAACAGGTTTTACTCCTTCATTTTCAGTGCCTGTAGGAGATGCTGGAGAACAACGTTTTGTCTCATGGAAACTTGCTCTGAACTTGCTGCAGGTGCAAAGGAAGGGCTGATAGCTCTGACCCACGTGTCTCACCTGTGTCTCTGACCTTTTTAAAGGTAATAGGTGACTCAGATACCTGCTGGACTCAGAGAGAAACTAATACCTACTCAGCAAAATGTGAAATCAATGCAGGAAGTGAGCAGTGAACTCAGGAGATGCCTTCCCGAACTGCTGTGCCTCCTGCTCTGGCTGAGCAGCTTGGCTTGTCTCCAGCTCTAGATGACCCCTGTGACATGTGAGAAAGAATTCTGATTTATGTCTCAAAACAATCTGCTGGGGAGAACTGAGTGAAAACCTGTCTGTCCTCACTGCCAGGAGAGCTGAGCCCCAGCCAGGTGCTGTGTGACAGCCAGGTCACCTCCCCTGGCAGCCACCAGGAGAGGTCTCACCCAGGCTCCCCAGGCCCTCCCCATGTCTCAGCTCATGTCTGTTAAGTGCAGGATACCCTGAGATTTGTAGGAATTTCTGAGGAGGGTTAACAACAGACAGTATTTATTAATTTATTAATAATTTATTATTAACAATGAGCATTGTCCTGAATGGTCCACGTGCTGTGATATTAGAGCAGGAACCATGAGCAAAACCCCTTCCAGCAAACTTTACTGTTCCTGCAGAGATAAGCTGCTCTGGGGATGTACAAAATCATCCCTTGGTGCAAAACTATTTTCTGCAGGTAAGAGGATCAAACCCAAAGACTGACTGGATGCAGGAACTCCTGTCTGATGACTTCCTGTTTCCTAAAGAAAAAACTCCAAAACTCTTGTGACAGCAGAAATGCCTCATGTAACCGTCACGGGACAGAATCAACAAATGGAAATGTGAGCTGGATATTGCAAAGGTGGTGGGGAAGGAATGAGCAGCTTCATTCAGAGTAGGCAGCTGCTTTTTCTGGGGGCCTGCTCTGGGGAGTGAACTCCAGTGTCTGAGAGGGCCAAACCTGACACTCGGGGGTTTGGGAGGTCCTCTGTGACCCCAGGCCTCTGGGATCTCACTAAAGACTCCCTTTCATGGGGGCAGAGTCCTTCTCTCCCCTTTCCAAGGAACCATCAGGGCCGTAATCCTCTCTGGGATCTCTATTCCTCAACCAGTGCCTTGAGCCAGTGGTTCAAAGCTTATTTGGGAGCTGGAGGGACACATGGGTGGAGACAGACACGTAGAATGACTGCATAGAACTTGTTTCCATAGGATATGGAGAAAAGACTTCCTAAGGTGAGAGCCAGGAAAGTCTGTTATTCTCAAAGCAAGAAGAAAGAAACTTCTCTGTCAGATCCTTCTGCGTTTGGACAGCAGAACCCCTTAGGCCTGAGAGAAGCCATCCCTTCTATCCCAATCCATCTTTCCCCCTACAGCAGAGCTGGTTGAAGCTCTTGATCTCCTGTCCACTCTGACAACTTAAGAAATAAGTATCTTTTTCTTCCATTTCTCCTTTAGGAAACCAGAGGCAAAACGACAACTTTCCATGGAACAAAAAAAAATCCTCTTTTACTCTGCAGTCCTAATTTCCAAGAGCCTACCAAGATTTCTTGGGAAAAGCCAAGAGCTTCATCTCTGGGAGCCTCAGGGTCTGCCTGAGACATCTGGGTGGAAGAGAGGGAGTGTGCATCATGGAAAGGATGATGTTGGTTGTAGAAATGAAATGGCAGTGCTCTTGCTTGGACACAGAAACCCTCCTGTGCTCTCCATGGATGGGCTGTGCCTCCGTGTCTGGAACTCCTCTGCTGTTGGAGCACAAGGGCACTTGGAGCAAAAAGAGAAAGGTCTGGAGGCAAACAAAGCCTTGAGTCCTGCTAGATCTGAAGCCCAGAGAGAAGAAACAGTCGGGGCAGATGACAAATGAAGGAGGGCTGTTCTAGCTGTGGAATTTCTTCTGAATTCATGGTTAATTCAGTGCTGCATTGACCCTGAGTTCCCTCAGTGCTCCCAAGACCTGCAGGTGTCAGACAGAGGCAGTTTTGTACCTCTCTGTAAACCCAAGCTGCACCTGGGGCTCTCTGGCAAGGCAGCTGTGCCATGACAGCTTTGTGAATGGAGACAGGAGGGACAAAGGCTGGAGAACCTGCCAGGGACATGAGGCCCAGGAAATGCTGGGGTGGCCTCCACGTAGGATTCACCTGAGGTTCCCTTTTGAGAGCAGCACCTGTTGCTTCAGCCTCACGTTGTGGCCAGGTGGGGGTCAGTCTCCTGTTCCAGTTAACAAGGGACTGGATGAGAGGAAATGGCCTCAAGTTGTGCCAGGAGAGGTTCAGGTTGGATATTGGGAAAAGAAATTCATGAAAAGGGTTTAGAGGCCTGGCCCAGGCTGCCCAGGGCATTGGTAGAGTCCTCATTTTTGGGAGTATTCAAAAAACATGTGGATGTGGCACTCAAGGACATGGCTTAATGGTGACCATGGTGGTGCTGCTGGATGGATGGTTGGACTTGGGGACCTTGGAGGTCTTTTCCAAACTTTACAATTCCAGGCCTCTCTGATTCACTTCCATCAGTGTTTTGGGCTGCCCCTCCCTGTCAGATGATTTGGCGAGTTTCTTAAGAAGTTTTCAGATTTGTCATTCCCCTTGGATTATCTGCACTGACTTTTCAGACAGCGGAAGTGACATTTTAAAAGCAGGATAATCCAGTTGGCACCGTGCTGAGAAGTAACAGCAGCAAATCAGAATAACAACAAAAATAACCACAAGCTGTTAAGTGTCAGTAGCCACATTTGGTAGCAAATAAATCTCTGGAGCATTGCTAAAAGCAATCTATCCACTCTCAGCTGTCTACCTACTTATAGACATTACTCTGGGAAGATTGAAAAATAAAGAGAAGAAGAACTCCATCTTGTAAACTCCAAAAAACAGAACATTCTAAGTAGAGGCTGGTACTTGTGCAGAGTGGAGAAGAGGAGGCCTGTAGCCAGCAAGATGACAGGTCCTAAAAATGTGAACTTCCTGGCTCTTTGCCAGATTCAAGCTCCCTTGTTCCTGAAGTTTAATTCCTTGCCCTTCTCCTTTACCTGTGATTTTTTAAAGCAGCTTGTTAGAGGCATATTTATCTACTTGCCAGAGAGGTGTTTCAACCAGCCCAGTGGAGGGGGTGGACATTTAACATCTGCTTTAACCACAGTGCCCTTGGAGCGTGGGGCTGAGGGAAAATTCAAGCTGAGTACCAGGAGACTTTTCCTGCGGGTGAGGTCTGGGGGTCTGTGGAATTTTCCCCCCAGGAAGTGGTGGGAGCCTCTGGGTTGTTTTAAAGCCCAGGCTGGACAGAGCAGGGTGGGTTCCAGGCAGTGCTGCCCTGGCTGAGGGTCCAGCCCCAGGGAGCTCACAGTGTTCCCACCTTCCTGCCGTGGCTCCGGGACAGCTTCCCTGCAAATTCATCTTCCCTGCTCACACCTCCAGCACAGGAGATTCTGCCAAGACTCCTGATGAATTTTGGCAATTTTGCTAATTCCTCACTGCACTTGGGAGAGCAAGAGCAGGACTCTGCTCCATAGGAATGATCCTTCCTGGGTTTGGTGAGTGCTGATGATTGCCCATGAGGAGAGTGTTGCAGACAGTTATCCCATCTCCTTACACTTTTTGGGTGCAGTTCAGCAAGGGGTGTGGTGGCAATTAATAATTAGGTAAATTCTTGTCCTGGCTGCTAAATATTATCCAGATGTGGAACACTCCAAAGTTTGGGAGTATTTGGATACAGGGGTTTGGATTGGAACTGTCCTTATCCTGTATACAATTGGAATGGTAGATAAGAGAGATATTTCTAAAGGATTTAAGAATATATATCACCCATGAGAGACTCTTAATATTTGTAGGCCCCCTTAATACTGAATTTTTGTTGTTATGAAGCAAAAGCTGTTCCAGAGTTGGAACTGAACCTGAGCCCTACATACATTGAATCTTCTCTCCAAGCCTCTCTTGAGCTTTGGAGAATTTCCATCCTGGACACAGATCTGCAACAATCCTGATTCCTCTCTTCAGAACTGAGATCCCATCAAGCAGAATAAATCCTGAAAATCAACTGAAGGTCTCTTGGCACTGTGATCCAACAGCATGAACTGGGGAAGGGGACAAACCCAGCAGCTGCTTTTGTAGAAAAGGACCCAGATGTCAAGAAATGAGCTCAGGGAGCTGCACCCACATGGTTCCAGCTGCCTGAGCAGGTATTTGGGGCTCTTTGTGCTAAAATCAGTGTTTCTGTCAGCTCTGCTGCAAACACCAACTGTGCTGTCTTTTGGCTGGATGAGGTCACTTCCAGGAGCAGGGAAAACCTCCCAGGTGGGCCTGGAGTGTTTTCCAAGTGCACTGCTGCAAAATGACAGTGCAGCTCATTCAGGAACAAGGGGCAGCTCATGGGATGGGCTGTGCTGCATTCCCCACTCGGAGCTGGAACTGCTGACTCCAACCTGTCCCACTGTGGGAAGGAACAACTTCGAGGACACATGTTGAAGTCATTACAACACAATTGCAAATGACTTGTTGGGAGGCTCTGTTTACTAGATGATAATCTTTCAGGGGGAAAAGAGGCAAGGCACTGGACCAAATTTTCAAGGAGGCTCACGCTTCCGGATCCTCCAGAAACCAGCCTGGCTCCCCTGTGCATCCTGGCCATTCCTGCCACTGGATTTGAACCAGCTGCAAGATCAATGACTGAGGAAAGCCAGAACACGAGCCTTGCTCAAATTCCTACGGGCACCACTTGGAGCAGGTCAGTAACAAGAGGCAGTGCAGGGAGCCCCGGGTGCATCCACAACCTGGCTCAGCATTTGTCTGACTCCTCAGGCTGCTGCTGGGCAGGGAGAAACAGGGCAGCAAAGCCTCTGTTTTCCAGCACAGAGGCACTTTCTTGTTCCCCAGCTCAAGTTCAAGGTGAGCTCTATAGACTAAAAGGTTTATTTGCTACGTGTGATACACACACCTTCTTTGCAGATAAAGGGCCTGTGGAGGGACTTTAAGACCCTAAACCAGTATCTCTGTTCTTCAGATCCAAGCTCCAGAAGTGCCAGGTTTGCAGTTGGATATGAATTGGGTGTTTTCAGTCTATTCTGAGCCTACAGTGCTGCTGCAAATACCCCAGACTGAAGAGATGAGAAGGGTGCCAGCATTTCCCAAAAGAGTTAAACCTGAGAAACGGGAATGTGGAATTACTTTTCTCCTGTTCATTAGAGAAGTCACACAGTCGTTAAGCTGCCCTCCTTCCCTGAGAACAGCTGAATCTGTCCTGGATGCCAGAGATCATCTCCTGACACTGGAGTGCCCTCACACCACATCTGGGTGATGCAGTTCATGATCTGTCTGTGTGGTTTGCTCCTCTTTTCCACAAGATTCAACCCATCCTGGAGACATCTAGCAGCCATTTTCTTCCTATTTTCTCCCCTCTTTCTAAGGAAAGAATCACAGAATTGTTGGGTTGGAAGGGACCTCTAGAGGTCACCCAGTCCAACCCCCTGCCAGGGCAGGGCCACCTGCAGCAGTGACACAGGAACATGTCCAGGTGGGTTGGGAATGTCTCCAGAGAGGAAGACTCCAGGCCCTCCCGGGGCAGAAATTCCAGGGTTCTGCCACCCTCCATGGGAAGAAGTTCAACCCTTGTGTTGAGGTGGAAATTGTTGTGTTTTAGTCCCTCAATCATTTTTGAAGAAGATGCTATTTATTTCCTAAATCTCAGGAAATGTGCAGTGTGGACTTTTGGGAGTGCAGTTGAGTCTGTGAGCACTTCACAGAGCCAGAGGAAGAGTTCAGGCTCCCGTTCTGGTCTAAGAAAGCAATGCAACCCCCAAACCTGACCAACCAGCTGGGAAATTCCCACTGCCCCTTCTCCCACTTCCCCGCGTGGCACCTCCCCAGGCACACGTTCAGGGGCTCCCTCAGGCCCAGCTGCCCCAGCAGCACCTTGGGACCACGGATTTGTGGACAGATCCTAGCCCTGGATGTGGACACAACCCTGTAACAAAGAGATCTGGACACAGGGCAGGGCTCACCTTGATGGGGGAGTACCACTTGCGAGGAGAAGAGGGCCGGCGCATGCTGCTCCCGAGGTTCCTGGGCTCAGGGAACTCGTACTCCTGCTCTGGCATCTTCACCCTGGCGTTCTTGGCTTTCTCCAGCTTAGCCCCTTCTTCCGTGGAGCCCTTCTCTCCCCAGCGCACCTGGAAGGAGGGGTCAGGCCGTGTCACAGCAGCACCTGCTGCAGTCACATCCCTGCTGTGACAACAGAGCCCTGCCTGTGTCTTCCCAGTGCCCAAACCCAAGTTGAAGAGCAGTGCACAGGCTGTGAGGCCCGTTCCTAGACTACAGCCCAAGTTTTGAACTTCTCTTTCTTTGGCGTTTATGATAAATGTGAGAGTGGGGAAGGTTTTCAGAAAAACTAAAACAATTTCCATGTAATTTGTATGGCAGTGCTGCCCCTGTATCCCAGGCATGCACCAGGGTGTTGCTCTACTACAGGAAAAAGATGGTCACAAACTTCAGGAAGCTGTGCTTGGCTCTCAGATATTCCTATACAAAAATGATCTGGACTCAGATGTCCCAAAACAGCTTAAAGAAGTTTGTGCCTGTCTCCTGAGTTTCTTCCCGGGTAAATTGCAGGGGGATGTCGCAGCCCAGCCCCAGATCAGAGCTGACTGATGACCTGGGGTTTCATTACCTCCATCCGTTTGATGCCACCAACTCCTCGCCCCCCATAGTAAGAGGCATCAACTGTTGGCCATTTCTTCTTTGGCAGACCATCATCATCTTCCTCCTGCAAAACAGCACAAAGGGGAGGCACTGTTAGGGAGAATGACCAGGGGTGGAAAGGAATCAACAGCCCCAGGCTGGGTTGTCCTTTGAGCCTGCTGGAGCCAGGGCAGGGGACGTTCTGGTCCCTCTCTCGTTGTATTCCAGAGGATGTACACTCACGGAAGGACAATGTTTCATGATATAAACACCACCACCACTTGAAAGGTACAGTCCAGCTCCAGCATGAATGAAATTTTTGTCTTTTAAAAAAAATGTTTAAAAGAGACTGTCTTTCATCTTCTTTAAATTCATGGAAGTGAATGGTTTCCAAGCTGAAAAATCATTGAAGCAGGCAGCAAATTAACAGTGAGCCCAGCTCAGGAGCTGGGCCAGGAGTGATGGCAGCAGGGACTCATCTCTGTGACCCCTTTCCTTCACCTGGGAATGGGGAGAGGCAGCTCCCTGCGCTGCAGGAACTCCCCCAGGGCCCAGACAAATCCCCCATAACGGAGTTCAGGTCTCACAGGATGTGGGGAAAAAGCAAGAAAGGAGTAAATTTGCTCCTGAGTGATGGCAAACTCGGGGTACCTTCGGAAACAACCCCTGAGGAAATGCCCAGGTTTATTGAGAGGAGCTGGCCAAGAGGAATAGGATGGAAAAGTCTAATGGAAAAGTCACAAGAATTGAATTAGCTCCTGTAATGAACTTGTGCCTAGGCTGGGGCAGCTGCCCACGGGAGCCCATGTGGCTTCAGGGAGTCCTGTGGCTTGTGCCAGAGAAAGTCGGGCCCTGTGTGAAAAATGAGATTAAAGCTCTGTGTTCTGCCCTTGCCCAGGCACATCACCAGCCACAAAGCTAAACGTGCTCAGCACCTCATGGTGACATTCAGATATGGGCAAATTAAGAGATCAAGAAAATCTCCCTTAGTTTATTTTAAATGAGTCTGCTAAAGCTCTAGTGAGATTCAAGATATTTTAAATTCTCTGTTGCATTATGTAAGGTCAGAGTGTACGTGGAGCTGTTATAGTGCCTTTCCCTTTAATTTCTGCAGTTCAGGCTGTGAACTGGCAAAGCAGAAAAGCAGAGTTCATCAAAAACGTGAAGTATTTCCTGTGAAAAAAGTGGAGAGAAAAGAAAAATGGTCCCTCTCTCTTTTTTCTTCTTCTTTCTTTAATTTTTCACAGGGATTTGGCAAAACTCCAAAACTTAGGAGCTTTCCAAAACTGGAAAAGCCAAAAATACTTTGAAATTGAAACTCCCTAGCAGGAAAACTGAAAAACTGGGGGGGAAAAAAAATCCAAGACAAACTACGGTTTTCACGGCAACCAAAAGCATTTCACTTTATCAAAATACACATGAATTGGGCTGCAAAATGTGTCCTCATCTGAAGGAAGGGTGAACAACTGGTCACAACCACCAGGCTCTTCTCTTCATAGCTGACCTCTTCCTCTGGCCCTGGGCAGAGCTGCTGAGGTTCTTTGCTGCAATCCAAGAACTCAATATCTCTGCATGAAGTTTTCCATGAGGATTTTTTTCTTTTTTTTTTTCTTTTTTAAATTGGAAGTGAAGCCACCTAAATATTTTCCTTCAGCAATTCTCCTTCTCTCTCTTCAGCTTAGCACAGACTGGATTCCTCACAACAGGAAATACCAAGGTTTAGGAAATCTTCCCCACAAGCCCTTAAAAGCCCTGCAAGTCCCTTTGCTGCGAGTGGGGAGCCAGCACAAGAGCACACGCACAGAGAGACAACACGGACACTTGAAAAACAAAGGAGTCACAAGTTTTCTGCAGAATGAGTCTGTTTACATGTTTGGAAGGGCAGGGGAGGTTTTGCAATACAAGCAGAAATCCCCCAGCAGTGATGTCCTCCACACTTGGCCAATGCGCTCCCAACACACGAGGAGCTGACGGAACTGGGAGTGGGGGTCAGGGTTGGGAGGCAGCAGGAAAACGGGAGGGAAGAGGCTCCCAATCCCCACCATCCCCATGTCCAGCACCCCAGCTCTCTGCCCCGTGAGCCAGGGCTGAATTCTCACACCCTGCCTCTGTTTCACCTGTATTTTTCTACCTGTGGCTACAAGGGGCTTTGCACTTGAGGAACTGCACAAGGGGCTCCAGCTCTGACCTGGCTCCAGCGTCAGAAACAGCCCCGGAAAATTCAAGTGCATTTAAGGATGCTGGAAATTGACTGTAGAGAACTTGGCAACTTTCCACCCCCAAAATCTGCTTTAGATGGAGCTAGAGTTTCTTTTAACAAACAAGAAGAAGCAGGACAGAGCTGCATTTCACAGTCAGGGATTCAGATTCATAAGTGCTGGATTGCAGAAAACAAAGATCTGTGTTTATCTCAGAGGCCAGGCCAGGCTCTGGATACTTTGACCCTGACCTGAGGGAACCTCATCTGTGGGTAACACAAGGATAATTCAGGCTCCACAAGGGACATCTGAACCACTCAGGGTAAGAATTCAAACTAAATTTGGCCAGATATAAAAAAAAAAAAAGTTTGGACAACTTGCCCCTCTCCCCACCCTTATAATTATTTTCCCAGTTGTCTCTGCAACGCCTGAATTTTGTCAGGATTCAGCATTTATAGAGAGCTCTGCCTGCACCAAGGGCTGAGACAGGACAGGACAATCACTGCTCTGTGTAAGAGATGTTATAATTCAATTTTACAGCTGAGAGAACACGGAGGCAAATACAACTGTCCTCGAGGCTCCTTTCTGCCTCCTTCTTCTCCCAGCACTGGAGTAATTCCCAAATCCCACGGCCAGGTCTCAGCTGCAGAGGCTTTGTTACACTCTGAGGACACCTTGCTCTGTTCTCAGGGAGCCTTTGCTCCTGCTGTGGAAGGTTTTGCTTGGTACCTTTTACTCTGCCAGGCTCCCAAATTGCAGCTGCATCAACTCATTGCTTTGGTTTCACTCAAATCTCTGCCTGTCACTGTCGCAACCCTGCAAAGCACCACCAGAAAGTGCTCCCAGGTCACAGAGCATCTCAGAGGGAACGTTCTCCTGGTGCTCTGTGAAGGATGAGGCTGAAGAAAAACCTCAACTCTCGTGAGGTACCCAAATACCCACACATAGAATGGTGTTGGAAGGGACCTCAAAGCCCATCCATTTCCACCCCCTGCCATGGGCAGGGACATCTTCCACAATCCCAGGCTGCTACAAGCCCTGTCCAACCTGTCCTTGGACACTTCCAGGGATGGGGCAGCCACAGCTTCTCTGGGCACCCTGTGCCAGGGCCTCCCCACCCTCACAGGGAAGAATTTTTGCATAACTAAATCTAGCCTCCTTCAGCTTAAAGCCATTCCCTCTTGTCCTGTCACTCCAGGCCCTCATCCAAAGTCCCTCTCCAGCTCTCCTGGAGCCCCTTTAGGCACTGGAAGGGGCTCTGAGGGCTCCCCAGAGCCTTCTCTTTTCCAGCCTGAACAGACCCAACTTCAACTTCATCCAAGCTCATCTTTAAGACACAAACGTTTTTCAAACCAGCCTTTTGTGGCCTTGCTCATCACAGAAACTCCCAGTTTGTCTGTGGCCCAGATCCTTAGAGGTCCTGCCTGAAGTGATGCCTCCAAGAGCAAAGCCCTGAGCACTGATAAGAGGGAGCCCTGGTTCTGGTGAAGGAAGGATGTTGAGCTATTCCCACTCCAGAGCTCAGACGCTGAGCTGCAGGAAGGTGAAGGTCCTATAAGGTCATGGGAAGTAACACCAGTGCTCCCAGTGCACTGTGGTGTGCTTAAACCCAACTCCCACAGCCTCTACACTGCACTGGGCCCGCCTGGATATTTCACATGAAATTTGGCTATAAAACTCCACACTTTCATGGTGTAATACCTGCACCTCATCTATTGCCAGTAACAGCCCCATCTTTTTCCTTTTAAATGCCTGTCTCTTGAAAGGTTCCTTTTCTCCTCCTCCTACATTTCCACAGCTCACTGTAAAAGGGGAGTACAGGGAAGGAGAATCATTGGCACACTGCTGGGACCTGGCTTCATTTCAGGAATAGCAGAATAAATTTCCTGCCTTGGTGTCTACAAAAAATTCCTATCAGATCCTTTCTCTGGAACTTGTTTTGCTATCTCCCCAGCAAGGCTTTTCAGGAGGAGAAAGGAAAACAATTTGGAAAAGAATAATGGACAGCAGTAATTTTAACCTGGTCTAGTGGAAGGTGTCCCTGCCCTGGGCAAGGGGGATGGAACAAAATGATCTTTAAGGACCCTCCCAACCCAAACCATTCTGTGATTCCATGATAATAAGTGAGGGATCATNAAGTGAGGGATCATGCAGCCCCTCAAGCAGAAACAAATTCCTTTTAGTCCTCCTCTGGCCTCATGAACATTGTGGGAGAGATCAGCTCAAAATAATCAATGTAAAATGGGCTGAACAGGGAGTTTCATCCCTGGGCTGAACAGCAGCTGCCATGCAGGGAGTTCAATCTCTGCTCTCCAAGCTGCCTCTCAGGACAGTGATAACGACCTTCAGCGTCTCATGTCAGTGCTGCTGAATGCTCCTTTCTCCCCAGCACTTCCTCGTGTGTGTTTGCTTTGCTGTGTGTGGGTGAGAGGACAACAGACGTAAGAATTACCCAATTACAGGCTGGTTGGTGGCTTGGCTCTGATGCCACGTTATGGATGTCCGAGCAGCAGGGACAAAAAGGGCCTGAGTGATGAGGAAAGGGCAAGCTCTGGTCATCTGGTAGATCTCCTGCCTGGCTTTGCCAGACTTCAGGGAGCTCTGTGTCCCCGAATCCCTGCTGTGGGAACGAGTGCTGCCTTGACAGATCCAGCTGAGGGGTTTAGGCTCTGTTTACAGGGCAAGGCAGCAATGAGGGCAGTGTGTGTCTCTTGGGATGCCTGGAAGGGCTCCTGTTTAGCACCCTCTGTCTGTCCTGCTGTGGGACTGACAGCAGCAGCCTTCTTGACCTGGGCCAGATAGTGAACAGGGAATTGTTGGGAGCTGCAGAGCCCTGCAGGTCGGGTTTTTTTGATGTAGAGGGTGGGTTGCTATAGTAGACCCAGCTTCAGCCTTGTGCTGAGCTTCTGCTCTGAGTTGGGCAGAGTTGTTCCAATAAACCCAGCCTAAAGGTGATGTGACACAGGAATAGAAGTGGCTGTGTCTTCCTCCAGCAGGACTAGAAAAAGCCTTCCTAGTCACTGGAGGTGGAAGAATGTGGTTTTGATCCATCTTCAGTGACTAATCACAGGCCAGAAAGGTGCTCCTGGCTCCTGCAGGCACTCCCCTCTTCCGCTTGGCACTCACCCAGTCCTTCCTGGCCTAAGTGAAACCATCTGTCCTTGCCTGGGCTCACCCTCAGCATCCCGGGCTCTCTGAGCAGCACGGCGGGACCTGACAACGGCTGCAATTGCTGAATGAATTAATTGCAAGTTTCTGGCCAATAATGATTTCCTTCACCAACACTGAAGTGACTCCAATATGTCCCCAAGGGCCTTTAAAACAGAGTTCAAGGAGACCTTTGGCGGGTCTGACAGCAAAGGCTGCTTCCCCCTTGTTGCTGCAGTGTAATGCATTCTCCTTCCTCCTGTGGGCCTCAGCTCCCAAACCTGCTGATGCAAGAATTCCTCATCTTTTTTTTCTTTTGGCCAAAACTTTCAGGAGAAGGAAAAAAAAAATCTAACTGTAACCCTGCTGCAAAGAACTCTGTAACCCTGCTGCTGAAGGGATCAGCAATCCCTCAGGCTGGAGATGAGCAGCTGCTGGTTTCCTGCAGGGGAGAAGGGTATCTGCAACACCTAAGAAAAATGAGACTGTAGAAAATCAACCCCATCTCCTATTTGTTTAGAGCATAGTAGAAAATCTGGAGGCTTCAACCTTTTGTGAAAGCATCACACCACTGCCAATCCCACTCTGTGGACCAGTCTCTATGGACCAACAAAATGCATCTCTGCAGAGCTTCTGCTATTTTTTCACAAGTGGGAAGATTTTCTGCCTGGAAAAAAACACACAGTGCAAGTCACAGCTTCGAGGCTTCCTGATTTCTGAGCACTGCTCTGATGCTATACAGCTTCTAAAATAGCATAAACTACAGTTTCCTTTTTAAAAAGCCTTTGGCTGCTAAATGTGTATGTGTTGACACATTGTATGGAGGGATGTCCATCCCTGGAAGTGTCCAAGGCCAGGCTGGATGGGGTTGGAGCAACCTGGGATAGTGGAAGGTGTTCCTGCCCATGGCAGGGGTGGGACTGGGTGAGCTCTAAGGTCCCTTCCAACCCAAACCATTCCATGATTGTTGTAACCAAAATCCAGAGCCCTGAGGTCCCCAAACAGGAGAGTAACAGCCAAAAGAATGTTCAGCTCCCCTCTTGGAATAAGAGGCAGCAGGTAAAGCACAGGTACTACTTAATGCCATTTTTCAGGCATTGTGCAGGGCCCTCTTGGGGTGCAACCAAAGCCTGGACAAGCTGAATTGAAAGCTGCAACTGTGTTTTTGCAGTAACTGATCTGCTTCTGCAGCACTTACTGGGTTGACAAAAGACTTCCTTATAGGTGACGCACATCTTCCCTCTCAGCACGGGGATGTAATTTCCCCCTCCAGTTCTTGGCTGGGAAGCCAGCATTCCAGAATGATGTATTTTAATTAATTTCAGCAATTGAATCCCTTGGCTTGGAGACATGTGTGATGCAGAACAAAGCATGTGCAATTTTAGGTTAATATTTTCCTTTTCGTTCAGAGGACAGAAGCTGACAAAGCTGGTGGATTTTCATACAGCCCAAACAAATGTCTGCTTAGGAAAACAGGCCAGATGCCTGCAGAGAGAGGCAAGGGGAGCACGGGATCCAAATGCAAATCCCCCTTGGGTCTGGGAATGATCTGATTTGGAGTTTTATTCAGGCCTTTTGAAGGGGGATGAGTGCCCCAAGGTGGAGGTTCCAGGGCTGGCCTTGGGTTCCTCTGCCCTGGAGAGTGCAGGGAGAACTGAGGTCAGATCCCAGCTCCTTGCAGAGGCCTGAGCTTTCCTGAGCCTTGGCTCAGCTCACACACCCTGGGCCAGACTTCATGGAGAGCAGAGAGGACCATTTCACAAGCTTTCCCACTTGCAAGCTGAAGCAGGCAATGACTTTGCCTCCAGAAGCAGAAAGCAAGGCAAACTACCCAACCAAATCACTCTGAGCACAGATCTCAGTCTAATTTTACTTGCATATTTAAGAGGAACCAATCCAAACCCCAGTGAAGTCAATGGAAAAACTCCCACTGCCATCAGTGTACCCTGCACAGAGCCCGGGCACTGCAATGAAATCCCATGTGGAAAACAGTGGGAGCAAACAGAGGCTCATTGCGTGCTGAGAGCAGGAGCACAGAGAAAGAGGCAGATGGGAAACTGGGCAAGTTCTGGGCACAGACTGCTAACGAAGGAATGGTGACAGAGCTTTAACCATTTGTGGCAAGATTCATCTAAAAGTCCTAAGCAAAGTTAAGATGGAAGTTTTAATGTTGATTTACTGTTTGTTGATTACTCTCCACGAAAACTTCCCTTGTGCAGCACTTTTGATGTCAAGAGGATTTCACTGGGGTTTTACATCTGCTCTGAATCTGCTCCACTGCCTCAGACACAGGGCAAGGACCACGATCTGCCTTTTCTCACAGCAACTGTGCTCCAAGGGATCAGCACTGGGACGTACTGCCAGGAGTGGTTATATATCCCAAACCACCAAAATCATTACTGTGCCATTCCAGGAAGGCAGTTAAGCATATGTTTAGGTTCCATTAACTTCAAAGTTAAACACAGGCTTAAGGGTTGTCTCTTGTGTGAATCACAGCCCAGGTCTGCAGTGCAGTTCTGACCTGGGAGGTATTATCTGCCTCTGTCCCCCCTTCCTACCTGTTCAGTGGAGGGGCTGAACATACAGATTTAGCCACCTTTTGTGAGGAGACTGAGCAAAACCTTGTCCTAAGCACTGAGGAGATCAGGGGACCGTGTCACTCACCTCGCTGTCTTCTGCAGGAGGTGGGGGAGGCTCTTTGATGATCTAGAAGGATGAAAAAGAAAGAGAATCACAAATTCATACTTTGTTCTTTAGCACACTTCAAATGTCACAAAAAAATCCAAAGGAGAAAACAACAGGATGTGCTGCTAGAACGTCTCTGAATGCCCTTACAGCACAGTGTGATTGATCACAGGGTGGCTGTGGGTGCTGCTGGTGCCGCTGTCACTGAGGTGTCCCAAAGCCCTGCCATGGAGATATTCCTAATTTACATCTCCAGACTCACATTGCTCATTAGGTGACCCCTGCCCTGTGTGAGGTAACAGAAAATTCAGTCTCATATCCTTGATTCTCCTAAACCCAGTAGTTGCCACAGTCAGTGCTGGCTCTAAGCAACACATAATTGATATTTTACCTGAACAACCACTCTAAAATCAGCATCTCCTTCTACTAACGCCTGCACAGGTGTACAAATCCTGCCTCAGATAATGTGCAGTCTGAACAAAGGCTGGAAAGCGAAACCAAGGTGAAGTAAAATGCCCTGGAGACATTGCAAAGCAGTGATAACCCCCAAGCCTGTCTCCAGACCATCCTTTCTTCTTCTCCCAGACCATTCTTTCTTTTTCATTCCAGAAGGCTGTGCCACCTCATGCTCCTCACATCCATGCTTTTCACATTATCAGGTTCATACAGTTCACTGTCACAAACGTTAAAAAATAGAAATGTGTATATCTGAGGCTCTCCGAAGTTTCTAATAAAGCAAGCAGGGTGAGGCTGTAGCCTGGTCCAGGATATTCTCCATGGAAACCATTTCAGTTTATGTGGGTGTGAGGCCATTATTTCATGCAGAAGGTTTGCATCCAGGGCTCGGCAGGCACTTGGCTGCTACCAGAGCCTTCCATCCAAGAGCAACAGAGAGGCTTCCAAGGGGAAGGCATTGCAGCAGGCACGTCAGGCCCTGTCCCTCACACGAGACACAGCCCAGCGCAGGGCCGCTGCTCCGCCCCAGCCCAGCCAGGCACCGCAGTGCCATTGCCCCAGGGGTGGGCTTGCTCCAGTGGTTTTACACCCATCTGCGTGAGGCAGCTCTGTCTCTACACAGGCCATGGGTCAGGTGCTGTCAGGGTGCTGAGGGCACACTGAGTGTCCTGAGCCCTGCTCAGAGCTGGCTGCCAGGGCCAGAGGCTGCCCTGACATGGGGGACACACGTGTGGGCTTCAAAATCACCCTGCAAAAATAAAAGTACAGTCCCAACCAACAACAGCTCAGCTGTTTAAATGCAGAAAGGGAAAATTGCAATCACATTAAAGGCCCCGAAGATATAAATATTTACAGCAATTCCTCTCACTCGTGTTTTTCCTCCTCTGATGAGCTCAGTGTTTTTATTTTCCTCTGCAAGGCCCGAGTCATGCAATGTGGCCATTAATGAGGAGCATGTGCCTCTGGCTGGGGAGGAGCTGGGGCTGGAGCAGTTTGTGTCCCAGCCCAGAGCAGTGATGAGTGCTGGGCTCTGCCATTACCTGCTCCTGGCCCGTGGGGCCTTTGTCTTGGTGGCCTTCAGCACCTCGGGAAGCCTCTGCTAAAGAGGCTTCGTGCTTTAGGAACCAGCACTGAATGTGGGCACGCACAAGAGTCCCAGGCACATGTGGAAACACAAAATGACAGTGAGGAGTGTGGTGGGAGCCCTGCTCACAGCCCCACTGGCTCAGCAGAGCTATGGGTCAGGTGTGGCTGTGCAGCCACGACCCTGTGAGGGAGGAAGGAGTAGGGATGGCCCCAAGGAGCTCCAGCTGAGCAGCAGAGCTGGAGAGGGAATGGCACAGCATCCATCTCCCTGCCCATCCTGGGATACCTACCTTTGGAAGGAGAGAAATGATGAAAATTATAAAAATTATGAAAAATGATGAGAAGCGGATGCCATGTTCCCAGGTGGCCAAGGAGGCCAATGGCACCTGGCCTGTATCAGGAACAGTGTGGCCAGCAGGACCAGGGAAGTGATTCTTCCCCTGTGCCGGGCACTGGTGAGGCCACACCTCGAGGGCTGTGTCCAGTTCTGGGCCCCCCAGTTCAGAAAGGACACAGAGGGTCTGGAGCATGTCCAGAGCTGGGAACGGAGCTGGGGAAGGGGCTGGAGCACTAGGAGCAGCTGAGGGAACTGCTAGGGACTCAGTCTGCACAAAAGGAGGCTCAGGGGGGACCTCCTGGCTCTGCATAACTCCCTGACAGGAGGGGGCAGCCAGGGGGGATCAGGCTCTGCTCCCAGGGAACAGGGACAGGATGAGAGGGAACGGCCTCAAACTGTGCCAGGGGAGGGTCAGGCTGGACCTCAGGAGGAGTTTCTTTACAGAAAGAGTGATTTGACATTAAAAGGAGTTGCCCAGGAAGGCAGTGGAGTCCCCATCCCTGGAGGTATCCAAGGAAGGACTGGATGTGGCACTCAGTGCTCTGGGTCAGGTGACAAGGAGGGGACTGGTCACAGGTTGGACTTGGTGATCTCTGAGATCTTTTCTAACCTCAGCGATTCTGGGATTCTGTGAAAAGTGAGTGAAAAGTTGTCTGCATCACAGTACTACCCTGTGGAAAGGAAATCCTGGGTATCAGCATGGTTTACTCAGAGGTATAAGATGGAGACAGCACAATCTCTTACGTGTCCCTGGGCACACTAAATACTGACACAGAGTGTGCAAAGCACCAAAAGACACAGGAGACCTTTTCAGATTCATTCTGATCAGTGTGAGGGGTGGCACTTGTCAACAGATCTCCTTTGGAACCAAATCCCTGAACCCAAACCCATTGGATGCTGAGAAACTTCAGATATACCTGCTGGAAGTGGCCTCATTCCCTCCTGTAGCATTCCCTGTTCTGGTGGAACATCTTGGGTTCCAGTGGAGTGTCTCATTTGCATTGGCATGAAACATCAGCATAATCCATCCAACATATCAGGTCCAGCTAAGCATCCAAACACACATCCAGCACAACTTCTCAGCCAGTATCACTGGAAACTCTGGAGATTACACACTTGGAAGTGGAGATGGCTGTTTTCCATACATTTGCATTCCTTCCCATAACATGCACACATGTACACACAACTGACTGACTTCTGTAAACAGATCAAGTGTTTTCTACCACAAGCCAAGGGGCAAAAAAAAAAAGAGATTCCTTCCATTTTTAAGTGCTTTGCACTTCTAAGAGCAACTGAACTCTGTAAATTGGCAGCATGGATTGGTTAATTTGGACAAGTGTAGAGATGGGGGGAGTTCAGTCTTCTGTGCCTTTGAGCCTGTACGACCTTTCAAAGTTCAAGCCTTACAAAAAATCTAATTTCTGACTTGCTGCCCAGGTCTACAAACAGCACAAATCTTTTCCTTCTCCCTTTTGGATTCTTAGAGTTACAGTTCTGTGTGCATTAAATCCTTATTCTGGGGCACTGAGACTCTTATTTTCGGGCACTGAAGGCAGGGAAGCAAATGGGATGTCGGTGCCATCCCACACCAGTAGGCACAGCATTCCAAGGGGGAATGCCCAGGTCCCAGAGCCCAAAGGCAGCGCCCCACACAAACAGGAACAACAACTCAAGGACAAGAGAGAAAATGCCACGACAGGGACCCTGTGAGGACACAGCCCACGTGGCCACCACCATGGCTTTGCCCTGGCTGCACCTCTGGCCTGGCCAGGGGACTCCCAGGACCTGCTGGAGGGAATCAGCCAGGAATGGGCCGGGCCAAGCACAGGGCTGGGGCCAGTTTGGCTTGGCAAGGCCGCAGTGTTTGTTCATGTGTGCTGCAATTGTTTTGATAACCCCAAGCCATCTCTGGGATTGCTGTGCAACTGCATCCCCTGGCCCTGTGTTTGCAAGAAGAGGAACATGATGGTTTAGCCCCAGGCTCGCTCGCTAGGTGAGGAACACCTGAGGGGTTCTACAGCATCCACGTGCTACTAAATCCTGGTTTTGTTCCCAAGGGTAAAGGCCCAGGGGATGCAGAGGTGGCCATGGGCTTTCCTTGGCAGAGGAAGGAGCTTTGAGAGCAATTGTCAGCACTTCTGCACACTCAGCTGTGAAAGTTCAGGACAGTGAAGTAATTCTTTGCCTTTCATCACAGATCCCAACGTGCATGCGAAGGACACAGGTCTCTGTCAGCTGAGCCACTCCGTGTCACAGATCCATGAAGAAGCAGCTGTTTCTGATGGATAACCCAGTGGCAAAGCAGAGGAATGCTGTCAGCCACCTCCTAGAAGGTTAAAAGCATTGGAAAGGATGAATTTTCTGTTGCCCTGAGATTTCTATAGCCATTCAGGCATATGAAAGCACATGTTGAATCCAAATTTTGCATATTCCAGGAATGTGTCTAGGATGTTTTCCATCTTGGGAGCCCAGAAATCTGCACCAGCTCTCAGTGTCCAGCAATCACACATGCAATAATTATCCCTGGAGTTTTAGAAGATAAATGGGGGCAATATGTTTCTTGTCAGAGAAGCATATCTGCTTGAGGATGGGACAGATCATCATTTAAAATGAAGCAAACAGTACAAAATAAGAAATAAAGGACTTTGCCTCTAATTAGGACTACAATTTGTGAGCTTGCAGCTAACAGCAGATTATTTTTGTCCTTATTTACCTTCACTCTTCTGGAAAACACAGAATATATAATTTTGCTCTCCTAATAAACAAGGATTTTTAATAGCATTAACCATGACACATCTGACTCATTTCTTATTTTTTTCCCCTTACATATTTACAGTTTTGACCTCTAAGTCCTGTGACAGTTTCATAGCTGAGGTATCAGTTGGGTAAAGGAATATTTCCTTTTTATTTCTGGCTTATCTTCTGTGTCTTCTGAGTACCCATTAAATCTTTGGGGATTTGGTCTTCACTTCAAAGCTAAGACAAGCAGGAGCCTGTCCCAATTTCTTCACTTGCAATATAATACAGTCTTCTTTCTAGACATGCAAGTAAGAGGTAAAAGAAGTCCAATGGAAATCTAACTCATCCTTTTAAGTTCACCTCTCTTGTCAGCCTGGGAGCAGATTCAGAAATCTCAATTTTAACTGATAAAAACTACAAAATGCTGTTTCACCCCTAAGATTTACAGGTGAACTGCACAAATCAAATTCAATACAGGGTCATAACATATGCCAAAATCATCCATTTCTGAAGGACATGACTTCAAGGAGAGAAGAAGCCTCCATTTAATTAACCCTGGTGCAGTTTGCAGCCGAATGGGGCCGACATGCAGCTCTCCAGGGAATGTAGGGAAAAAATGCAGTGTCTGCACAGGTTGTTCCTTTTCCTGGGCTGTCCCACTCACATGGATAAACCAGGCCAGAGCCACTGGAGTGTGCTCCAAGTGCCTGACCCACTTTCTTAGGAAGAAGAGAGAACTGGAATCCCTTTTCTGGGCTGAGGAAAACCATTGTGGCCACTTTGAGCTGTGCACTGGAGCCCTTGCTCTGCCTCACTGATTCCTGGTGAATTTTCTGGTTACGTGACACTGTGTGCTAAGGATCTGTTTCTCCTTGGGCTGAGCCAGCTTTCTTTGGAAGAAGTGAGAGGTGGCCAGGGAAAAAGAAACAACAAAGGAAGAAATGCTTTTTCTTGAGTTAATTACTTCCCATGGGGGACTAGGGCAAAGCACAGCAGTGCCTCTGCTGTGGGCTGGAACAGAGGGTGCTGCACCTGGTCAGGACCAACATCTCTGGCCTTTGGATCCAGCCTCAAGGAAACTCATCAAGGAGTGAGTTTGTTTGGGAATCTGAAGTCTGGGCACAGCATCCAAAGGCAGATGGCCTTCCCAACCCCAGAAGCAATCTCCCAAAATGGGAACTCCATGAACACCTTTCAGTTTGGACACCCCACAGCTGATGGACACTTGGGAGAATCGGCTTTAAGTTTTTGGTAACAACACATGAGAGCAGCACCCCAGGGCACCCCAGTGCAGTGCCTGGCACCCTCACTGCTGCACCAGCCCATGTTCTCTACCTGGCCTGAGGGCTTTAGGCCAGGCAAAATGCTTCTGCTAGGGTGGTTTTGGGGGTCCCTGCCAGTCTGTTTAAACATAACCCATTATAGAGTGTTATACCCATATCCCAACCACCCTGACGTGGCTGACAGGAGGCTGAGAGCAGCACTGAAGTGCCCTGGTACTCTGGGTGATGAAGAAGACCATCTTCATCCTCCTGCTGCCTTGTGCCCAGCACTGCAGAGTCAGGTTCTGTTATTTAACTGCCTCAAACCTCCCCACAAGGCTCCTGGGCTGACTGTGCTGCAAAAGAAGACACTCCTTTGGCAGCTGTGTGGATTCAGAGCTTGAATGTGACACCCCCAGTAGGGTCCAATAAATCCAGTGAAACCAGCACATGTTGCCAGTCTGTAAGATGGGATGCTCAGTGCTCAGGTGAGTGCTCGAAGGCTGCAGGGCTCACCAACAGCCTCTGCCTGCACACTTCTGCTTTCTCTCTTTCTCCTGGTTTTTCTCAATAATGTTCCAGATGATTCATGATCCTGTGCTCGTTTCTCCCAAAATGAGCATGACTGCAGAAGAGCTGTGTGCACATGGGAGCGGGTGGGAATTGGGATGCACAGACCCTTGTCAGGAATCTCCATCCAGGAACATGGAACGTGTCAGTTTATGGCTCTTCAGGGTTGCTGTAGAGCCTATGCATTTCCTCCCCTCTCTTCCACCAGTTTAGGCATGTGGTTTTAATCTATATTTTCTGTATTTTCTCCATCCAGCTTTTTGTTTCCAAAACTTCTGGTCAGCTGCAGTACAGACTGAGAGCCAAACAGATTGCTGGGTTCTTCCATGCTTACTTCCAGAAAACAGCTTTAAAGTTAAAACTGGTGTTAGATGCTTAAATACCAACACCTCATTAATCTGCCAGCCACACCCCTGCATTTAAAATCACTGTAGTATGAAAATGAGTGAGATGGGGCAGATTTTGCATGTGGGTAAATAACACAGCCCAGCCCCTCAGGGCACCATGGATGGGCAGGGAGGAAAAGACTTGTGTTTGCTTCCCAAACCTGGGAGGAGATGTGATGCACAGCACGTGGGGAAATGCACATGAGGAAAAGGCTCAGCCTCAGCTGCCACAGGGAGAGAAACAGCCCTGGAGTGCCCTGGCTGAGCTCCAGCCCAAGGCTCGGGCAGGCTGCGTGGTGCTGTCCCTTCAGATATTCCAGGGAGAACCTCCCACGAAGATCCTGCTCTGGGGCACAGCATGGCCCAAACACAGCTCCCTCATCGTGCCCGGGTCAGTGTCTGTGCAGGACATGGGCACAGGGAAACCACCCCTGCAA
>WBMZ01007719.1:0-40890 GCA_013400975.1 Atrichornis clamosus
GGGGGACCCTCGGGGACCCTCGGAGAGAACCCGGCCGTGCTTCCCCCCGCCCCCGGCTCGGGTCTGGCCCCACCCGGCCTCTCCAGCACCGAGGGTTGAAGCCCCGGGTAAGGGGCCGGTGCTGCGCCCCTCCTCGCACCCCTCAGCCCCGGTACCGAACCGCCCCAGCGCGAAGACGAGCCGGAGGTTCGGCCCCAGCATGTTTATTGCTCCGCTCCCCAAGGCCGGGGCCTCACTCCGAGGCCGGGGGACGAGGGGAGCGGAGGGCGGCAGGAACGGGAGCGGTGCCGCGGCGCTGGCGCGTCCTCAGTGCTGGCGGTGCGGGGGATGCCATCCCGGGGAGGGTCTTGTTGGGGGTTCCGGGGAGGCGGGGGGTGCACCGGGACCCCCTCCCGGTCAGCACAGGTGCAGGAAAAGCGTTGCGACCACCCCCAGGGCGATGGAGAGGAGCGGGGCGCTGGCGCAGGGCGATGAGCTGGTGCTCATCGTGTCGTTGCTCGGTGCAGCAGTTGCCGGCAAAGGGTTTTTCTGATCCTTCGCCTGGCCGAGGGTCTGGAAAAGAAACCGGGCTTCAGCCATCCCTCCCAACAGCAGCACGGGGGTGAAAGCTCCGAGACCCCTCACCCGACTGTCCGGGGGGGCAAAAGGAGTCGGGGGCACTGCCCTGCCCGCACTGCCCTGTCCCAGGCAGGACAAACAACCTCCTGTCCCCCGCCAGGTTCTTCTTCACACTCAGACTCTGGACTTTGGGGTTGTCCCAATGCAGGGAGGGAAGCGAACCCTCTCTCGCATTGCTGCCCTGCTTCAGACCAGGGGCTTTTAGAAATTAGTGGAGGAAGTGGAAGCCAGGGAGTGGTCTCTGCTCCTCTGGCTGCTGCGAGGAAGTGGTGAGAAGGTGGTGGGGCCCTGCAGCAGCAGAAGAGGTGGGATGTGGGGGCAGAGCTAGGAAACACCCGTGCTGGAAGTGAGGGGCAGGGGGAGGAGGGACCCCCATTCCCCAGGCTGTTGCAAACAGGGAGGTTGCAGCTGGGGTGTGAAATGTAGCACAGTTGGGATGGCGGTTTCAGGGCAGTTTCCTTCCGTCTCTAACACTGCCCTGGCCGCTGGAAAAGGGATGGCATTTCCCACTGTGAAGCAGTGCCAGCAGAGGTGCCAGCAGAGGTCTTACACCCCTCCTCAGGGTCCCCTGGAAATGGGAAAGGGCCAGGGATAGGCCCAAAACACTCTTGTCCTGTGAGGGTTTTTGGCTGGTTTACAGAGGGGAACCCCAAAATGTAAATGTGGAGCCAGCAGCAGGTCTCAGCTGTGTGGAGCTTCATGAGTGAAATAAGCACAGACAAATCTGGCCACACGTAGGAAAAAAAAAACATCCCAAAAGCTGCCCCAAATAGCATTGTGCTCCCCAAAAGTCACGATGGGTTCATCTCTCGCATGCAATTCTCTCCACCCAGGAGAATCCCAACATCCATCAGCACAGCTCTTGGATCCAGCCCTCTGGAGCTTCCCAGAGGGAAGGAAAAAAACCTCTGGTGGGGAGAGGTGAGAGGAAACCACAGACGTGTCCACCCAGCCTCTCCCGCCAGCCACACTCAGCATCCCCACACCAGGCATGGGCTGGGGCCAGCGAAGGAGAGGCTGGAAGATGGGGTGGAGAGCTCAGTGTGAGGGTTACAGATGTGAATGGTACTCTTAAATTAAAGCAACACTTTTTAAAAAGCGACAAATGAAATTATTTAGACCTGCCAGACCACAGCACCAAGCTCCTGACAAGATCACAGCGGTTAAAGTCAAGGAGAGAATCAAACCCCGAAGTTTTTGGCCAAGAGTAGGAATTCTCCCCCTGGCTGGACCCTACCCCACCCACGGGGCAGAGCTGGCAGGACCCCCGGGGCCCTGTGCTTACCACGCCGAGGACGAGCAGGGCGAGCAGCAGGAGCAGGCGGGTGCTCTGGAGGGGCGGCATGGCCGGGGCTCTGCGTGCGCCTGACACCTCCTGTGTCACTTCCTCGTCTGCCCTGGGGCTTTAAGCACAGCGGTGGCACCGTCACACCAACCACAGCTCCCTTCCCCAAGAGCTTGAGACCCAGGGCGGTTTGGGGAAGTCACATCCGCTGCTGATGCTGTGAGGGAGAAGGTGCCAGATGAGGCGTGGGGGTCTCCAGGCCCTGGAGCTGCTGATCTACATCCCCTGGCACGAGAGCAGCTCCTGCTCCCTGTTCCATGGCATGACAGTGATAAACAACAGAGAATAGAAATTTTCAGTTCTCCTGAAGTGGCTGAATAGAGCTTAAAGACTAACTGGCAAAAAAAGATAAAAGGCTGTAAAGGTGTGCACACAGGATTACAAATGTGGCTGGAACCAATGGAGAAACATAAAAACTGAGAAGTTTCTTTGCAATTTATGTAGAAAGAAGAAGCAGCGCATGCCCTAAGAAAATGTTCAAGGAAAGGTCGCCTTTAGTGTTGAAGCATTCAGCAAATACGACCACCAGAGACCCCTCTTGATAAACCTCCAGGACCATATAAGGACTTCCAGTAGGAGGACAATGCATGGAAATTAGTTCTAGGAAAGTGATGTTTATGCATTAGATAAGAAACATGTTTTAATAAATATGTATGGTTATGATGGATAAATACCTTGCTGCAAAGTCTCACCTCACACAGAATAAGGAGAGATCCTCTGTGCAGTGACCTGTGCAGATAATGAATGCCGGCTTTCTAACACACTGTGTTAGAAAGTTTATTCTGGCCGATTTCGGTATCAACCCCACTGCCAGCTCTACCCAGTATCCCCCAAAAGTCCTCCCTGCTGTGGCAGAACAGGAATTGTGGTGTGGGCTCCCCTATACCCCCCAATACCCATCACCTGTAGAGAGGTAACAGGTATTTGTGCTCTCACGATGTCCTGGCCACTGTCTCCAGCACCGGCAGCAAGGCCCTGGCTCTGCCACATCCCAAAATACCACCTACAGCATGAAAACCTGGGGTTTCTCCCGGGAGACTCTGTCCTCACACCCACGAAGGACTGAGAGTAGCTAAAACACCCCCTGGCTGACTGGGAGGGTTTGAAAATCACAGCCAATATTTGGATGAACAAACCTCCTTCCCTGCAGCTCCAGGTAGAGCTGGAGCCAAGGTGTCCCTCGGGATTTCAGCCACAGATCCGAGCAATGGCTCAGGGACATGCTTCCTTTAACCCCCCCAAACCCATCTCCTCACAGCAGATCTCTGAGCTCCCTCACCCCTCAACCCACAGGAAACAAAGGGATCCGGTTATTTTAAGGTGGTTTGGAATGAATAAAGTCACTGGAAGGTGCAGAGCACACACACCTGCTGTCTGAGTTGGTGCTGGCAAAGCACATCCTGATGAGCCCTGTCACCTTCCGCTTTGAGGGCTCCTCTGTGGCAAAGCTTCACCAAATTTAGCTCATTTTTGTTCTTCATGAAAGTTTCAAAATTAAAGTCTCTTGGGCACAGCCAGCATCCCTAGAAATGTTCAAGGCCAGGTTGAACTGGGTCTACTGGAAGATGTCTCTGCCCGTGGCAGGGGGTGGAACGAGATGAGCTTTGAGCCTTCCAGCCCAAACCAGTCCGTGATTCTGGGAACATAAAAAGGGGTAAAAATTGGGGGAATAACTGGCCCGTCCTGCTCATCTCCAGCTGGCAAGGCCGAGCTGCCTGGAGAACGGAGCAGCACGGAGGCAGCAGATGGGATGGGGGACACTCAGGGAATGCTTTTGGGATGGTGAGAAGCGCTGAGTGGAGTTCAGGACATCAGCGAGGCCAAGAGCAGTGCTCAGGTAAGGAAACGCAGACCAAGGACGCACGTGAGGGAATTGGGAGGAGCTGCGCGGTGTGAGGCGCCTCGGGTCAGGCTGATGCCAACGAGCTGAGGCAGAGGATGTGCAGAGGGCGGCTGAGAAGAGGAAGCGGGACCCATTCCCGGTTCTGTCCCTGTCCCCGCATCCCAGGATAGGGCGCGCGGTGCATGCTGGGAATTGTAGTCCCCGGGACGGCCGCGCCCGCCACGTGACCAGCGCCGAGCCAATCGCAGCGGTCCCGCGTCGCCGTGGCAACCGCCCGTAAACAAGATGGCGGCGTGTGGGTGAGTGTGTGCTGGGGGAAAGGGGAGCGCGGGAACTCCAGGTTCGGGGACCCCCCCTCGAGATTCCGGAAACCCCTCCGAGGGTCCCCCCAACACACCCCGGGTGCCCCCAGCGCTGCCACCGCTGTCAGGACCCGCTCTGGGTACCCCCCCAGTCACACCCTGGTTATCCCCCTTATTTTGAGCCCCTTTTCGCCCCCATCCCTCCAACCGCCCATTCTGCCCAAAAATCAAGGGTGTTTGGACTGGAATGGCCACAAAAATGTACAGTTTGGGATTTTTTGACAGTTCTTTCAATTATATTTAAAAAAACCAAACATCAAGCAAATGACCCCAAAGTTAATGAAGCTGTGCTTTATTTTCATGGGTTATCCCCTCTTATTTTCACTCAAAGGGCAGAGCTGTCCAAGCTCACTGCCTTCACGGGTAAGGCTGTTCTTACCCTCCTTACACAATTTGCAGTGGTTTTAGCTCTCTCTCTCTCGCCTACAAGTGTCCAAAAACAAATAAGTAACATCAGGTTTCCACATCCTCACCCAGCCCTAGAGCACACCAGAACATCACCTATTTTTACAGTTCTGTTTAAGGTCACATCCTCCCTACTCAATCTCAGAACAAAAACTCCTATTTCACTCCCAGTGAAGTTTGCTGCTCTTGTAATCCCAGAGCATTGTGGGTCAAAATAACTCGATTTTACCACTTTCTCTGTGTAGGTCATGGTCTCTTTCTGCAAGCGCCTCTGTGTTGTCCCTCTTCCAGCTGCTGGGATTGTACCTTCTCATGCTCCTGGCTCATCAGGAATGCCCACACATGCTGAGAAATTTGGGAATAGTGAGGGGATTGGATGGCCACCCGCTCTTCCCTGCCCTCTCTTTCAGCACAACTTTGATATTTCTTTACCTGCTTTTGGAGAAGTTTTACCCAAACACTGACCTGATTTTTTTCCTCTCATGCTCTCTGTGTCCCCTCCCAGAAGATGCCAGGCTGTCTCCTAGGACAAGGAATCCATGGAAGGCACCCTCCACTCCTGCTCCACACTGGAAAAGAACATGGAAGGTAAAGTCCCTCAGTGATGAGGGGGTTCTGGGCCACCTGTGACACCCCAGGCCAGACCCATTCCTGTGGCCCCCCTCTCACACACACAGCGAGTTGGTGACACCAGGACCCCCCAAAAGCCCTCCCTGCTGTGGCAGAGCAGGAATTCTCTGGTGTGAGGTCCCCAGGATTGATCACAGGGATTTGTGCTTCCAGGTGCAGCTCACCCCAACAAGGAGCTTACGTCCTCTGCAATGGAAAAAATCTCTCAGCTGGAAGAAAAAATAGAGAAACAAGCACAAGAAATCCAGCTGAAGGTAAAAGTCAGCCTCCTGCTGGGCCTGCCCTGTGTCCTGCCACAGTAATGCCACCCGCTCAGACCTCGTTTGGGCTGCAGGAGATTAATTTGTGGCCTGCTCTGTTCATTACCCAAACCAGCCCTTTGCAAAGCAATAGAGCCATTGGATCAGGCCTGGGGGTGGCAGAGGGGACAGGCCCTGCTGTGACTTCTTGCAGCAGTGACTCTCAGCACCCTGGCACTGAGATCAGCAGCTCTTTGGCTTCAGAGCTTTTTTGATTTTTTTTGCCTCCCTTTTGTTTTCTGAAACAGCAGCTGCTCACACAGGAGAATCCTCCTGGAGCAGCCCTCCCTTCATCACTGAACAGAATAAATACCCTTTAATAAATACCCTTTAAACACTTGGAAAAAATACCTTTTTTTTTTGTTTGGTTTGGGTTTTTTTTAAGAAGTGGCTGCAGGTTTAGTTTGTAGATCAGCCCCTCCCTGCAGGTCTGAGCAGGAGCAAGGGACAGGAGCCTGTGTGTACCCACAGCTCTGGTGCAGATGGAGGGCTGGGAGATGGGTCACCTATTCCTGAGGTTCTTGATTTATCCCACCCCTCATTTGACTAATTGAGGTATTTGTGAGGTGATTCAGCCCTTCTGACCCTGTAGCCTGACTCTGAGTGGGGTGAGAGGTGCACCAGCCTCACCCAGCCAGGACTGCTGGGGGCCCTGAGGGCCAGGAGCTCACCCAGGCCATTGTTTGTTCTGCCCTTGAAGGACAGGAGGATTGCTGAACTCGAGGAGAAGATAAAGACTCTTCAGAAAGGAGAAGGTAAAAATTGTTCTACCTTGGGCACCTGTGGGAGAGCTACAGAGTTCGGGGTAGGCTTGGAGAGCTCCCTGAGCTGTCCTGGCTCCAAAGCCCAGCAGCCTCTTTGGTGAGAGGTCCCAGTCACACAGAGGAGGTTCCGTTTCCCAAAGCAGACCTGCACTTTAACTTGTATCTGTTATTTGCCTTTTTCTGGTGCAAAACATCATATCCTGACCTATTTTCTATGGGTTACCAAGTTTCCATGAGTGCAAAACCAACCACAGACACCCAAGGATGGTCAGAAAAAAAAAAACCCCAACAAGAAAGAACAGTAAATACTGCAGAGTTCAAACAAGCAGGAAAACAGCTACTGACAGCTGAGAGAAACCAAAAACCTCCTTGGAGTCTCCAGCAGGATCACAGGTCCTGCAAGGCAGCCTGTCTCTAAATTGAACCCAGCTTGGAGTGAGTCACTGGAGGTCTTTTCCCCAGTTCAGTTCCTTGGAATTCAGCAGCTTTCCAGCTGAGCCCGCACACGTGTCCTGTAATGGCTGAGCCACCTTCTCAGTGCAAAGCTGTGGTGAGTTCTCCATTTCCTGAGCAGAAAGCACAAATGTGTCTGCAAACCACAAGCATGTGGCTTGTACCTCATGCACTGTGCTGCCATGCAGCCACGATTTCTGCATCCAGCTCTAGTGGACACCTGCTCATTTTTTTTACTGGGCTCCGTAACCTGAGGAGGCCAAGGAATTTCCACTGTATAATTGCCAACAGCACTGCTCACATCAGCTCCCACAGCATAAAACTTCCCCAGTGTTGTTCACAGCTGTGTTTTAGTCTGTCAGCACCATCGCCAAACCACTGCAGGTTGAATTTTCAGGGTCCAGCACACAGAGCTCATGGGCTTGGGTTCACTGCCAGCACAGGCAGGTGCTGCTGGGGGTCTGCCCTGTGTTACTCAGGTTATGCACAGCTCTTCTTTAAGGTTCTACATAGAAACATCAGGGCTTCCCTTACAGATGCTCCTGACTCATCCACCACAGAAGAGCTGGAAATGAGGTGCCTTCAGCTGCAGAGCCAGGTCTGGGAGATGGAGGTGAGGCACCTGCTTTGCCTGCCCCGAGCCAGCTGCACCTTTGGTTCGAGATCTTGCAGTCCCAGTTTGGCCTTTTTCAAGCTGCCCGTTTGATCATCACAACTTGTCACCTCTGAAAAGAAAGAGCAGGTTGGATGTGAGCACCAGGGCAGGTTTTTAACAAAAAAACATCTCTGCCCCCTGCAAGCCTCTTCGTTCTGATTTCCAGGACTGGAGAGATGCCCTTGGCAGCTCCTGCAGTCCTGGGGGGTTCCACTGTCACTGCAAATGTTTTTTTACTCCCTTTTGCCCACTACTGGTAGAGCTGCTACTGCTGTCCTGCCAGGGAGTCTGTCTGTCTGCCAGGGCTAAGAAGCCCCAAACAAACCTCTTCCACCTCCCTTCTGCCTCTCAGTCTCCCTGGCCACTCTCAGGCTCCCATTTCCAGTTTTCTAAAGCTCTGGTCAGCAGCACTGACCTGACTTTTCTCTTTCAGGGCTTCCTGAATGATTATGGTCTGATTTGGGTTGGAGAGACAGGGGATCATCTGGAAGACACAGAATCACTCAAGGATGAAGAGGAGCTGCCAGCAGGGAGCCTCTGGAAGCCAGGTAAAGCACCAGCACTCTTGGCTGGGAAGCAGCAATCCCAGCTCCCACTGCATGCTCAGAGAAGGGAGAGCAGATAAGCACCAAAACCTCAGGATTTGTGATCCTGTGCCAAGATCTCCACATCAATCCATCTCAGGGACACAGATATGGAGTGATCTAATAGGAGCTCAGCCAGGCAGAAGGTTTAATTCATATACTTGTATTTTGTGAGCTCTTGTGGGGGAAGAGGAGAGAACCTGATGGCTCAGCCCTTCAGGAGGAGAGCTCACAGCAGCTGTTTCCTGCAGAATTCACAAACCCTGCACGTTTGAGGCTTCACTGCTCCAGAGACATTGACGTAAAGTGGGTGGGAAACGGAATCAGGTGCTTTGTGTACACAGGAGTTGTAGTAACTCACCCACATTGTCTGGCTCCATCAGGGAGTATTGTTTGCCTTTCCTCCCAGCCGCCACGTGAGGGGTTTGACTGAGACCTGGCTCTGCTGTGTGGGGTCCAAGCATGTTTGGCAATGGCTTCTTAGGAAGTGGTAACAGAGAAAAAAAAATAATTATTTGGGCTGTAGAGCCAGTGCTGCTTCCTAACCACCATGCAAATATCAGCTGACTAGACCCTACCTTAGAGGCAGGAGGGGAGAGACACAGCGAAATAAGTAGAAGCAGTTTTGGTTTTCAGCTCACTGACCCTTTTAAAGGGTATTTCTGCATCCTCCTTTAGCAACTCATAAAAAAAAGCAGAACAACCAAGAGCTTTAACTCAACTTCGATCTTTTCTTTCATTTCCTCTTGTGATTCCATTCCTCTGCCCTTTTACTGCTTCACCCTGCCACCCTCAAACAGCCAGACAAACATCCTTGCACAGTCCCTGCCCTGGTGCAGGCACCTGCCCCTGTTTACACTGGCACTTCTTCAGCCCCTGTGCCCTGAGCCACTGATCCAATCTACCTAATCCAACTCATGCAGTTCCTCCCTGTGCATTGCACAGGGACGACACAACACAACTCCTGAAAGGAGAAACAAGCCAAGGAGCTGAGCCTGGGCCCCACGAGCTGCCCCTGGAGCTGCTCTGGAGCTCTGGGTTTGTGGCCCCAGTGCTGCATCCTCTGCCCTGCCCTGGTGGTTCAGCACACGCCCATGCGGACCTGGCAGCTCTGCACCACAGCAAAAGGTTGCACCACGTTCTGCAAAGATGTGAAAGGCAAAGCACAGGCAGCCCAGAAATGTCAGGGCCCAAACACACCCCAAACCCATACAGACACCTCTGCTCAGCAGCCATCCCTTCCCTCCTGTAACTCGGATCCCTCTGCCACAGGTGAAGCAGTTGTTTGCAAACACCAGATTGATTTTGATTTCATCTTGAAGAACATTAAGTATTTGAACATGCTGGTTGGAGAAGGCATTTCTCAGATCGAGCACACGCCCCGGGGGGCTCGGCTGAGGCAGCCAGAGCCCCTCCCTCTCACCCTGTTCCAAAATGGGATCGTCATGGGCAGCGGAGCCTTCCGGCCCTACCAGGACCCAGCCACACAGGTATGGAAAAGGCTTAGAGGAATTAGAGCCATCCTGCCCTCTCTCACTAAGCCCCAGCAAAGGGGATAGGGCTTCTGAGCTTGTCATAGTCCTGAAAAGGAGCCCAGCTGCTCACCTGCATCCCCACAGTGCCTTTAAAGCCGTGTATGTCTGTGCAGTGATTTTTAGTGATGGACATTCTGTGTCTGGTGCAGACTTTTCTGCACGGCCACAACACCACAAACAGGTGCAGCCCAGCAGAAAGATCAGTCCCGGGCTAAGCAGAAAGCCCGAGGTGTGACCATGAGCTCTCCTGGTGTTTCAGCAATGCCTGCAGGACATCATGGATGGCTACTTCCCCTCAGAGCTGCAGCTGCGCTACCCCGATGGCGTCCCCTTGCAGGTAAGTGCCAAACGCAGCTTTTGGGGAGACACTGCTCTCTTGCTTCCCAACTGCTCAGGTTTTCCTTCGTCAATCTGCTGGATGGCCCCCACAGCAAATGGAGGTTGAGGTTTGTGGTGCTGTGCAGGTGTGTCTGGGGAAAGGGGAGGCAGGGAGGGCACCTGCAGCAGCCGTTACAGGAAGTGCTTCAGCATCAAAGCTGGAGGGTTTCTCTGCCTCAGTGAACTTGGCTTGAAACAAGGCTTCTGAGAGCACAGCAGGCTCTGTAAGAGGAGCAGCACGTGCACGAACAGGAGAGCAAAAAAAAAAGCTCTCCAATAGTTCTGCTGGAAAAGCTTTTAAACCCAGATTGAACAAGTATCTTTCAAAGAGGACGTCATGAGAGTTTATTTTGCCACAGTTTAAATGGATTTGGCCACCTGAGGTTCTTTTGGGTCCCATTTTTTGATTTCTCAGAAATGGCAAAGAGCCAAAGCCACATTTGTAGGCAGAGAGCCTCAGAGGACTCAAATCTAGGTCTTGGAGTGCACCTGAAACGTCAGCAGGCACAGCCAGAGGCTGGAGCTGCCCACTGCCACACAGAAACCAGGGCACAGCTGCATGGACTAGACAAGGTCGGGCCAGCTGGGGTGAGCTGGGAGCTGTGAAAGTTAGAAAGTCACGTGGGAGGGGGATTGTGCAAAGCTCTTGGGACCGAGGTTCCCTGTAACCTGTGCATCATTGGTTTTGTTTGGGGTTGACAACAGTTGGTGGTCGCTGCTGTGGATTATTGGGCTCTGATGCAGCAAGAGGAGCTTGTGCAAGTCAGATTTGCTTATGGCCTTAATTCAACAGGTCACTGACAGGAGGGACGTGGTGTTTCAGGAGCAAGACCTTCCAGGGAGTTTTCCTGGCCAGGGCCAAAGGGTTGGTCACCCAGAACCAAACAAAGTGCCGGAAACCTCTGAGATTCCAGGTAAAATCTTAAACCTGCCTCAAAAATGCAGCTAATTCTCAAAGAGGAGGATTCTTAAACCTTACCAGGGCAGTGCAGTTGGTAGGAGGGGAATGTGAGGGTCTCAGCAAGGAAGGCAACACTCAGGAGCTGGGAGCCAGCAGCACACACAGTGTCCTCTCAGCATTAATCCTCCTAAAAAATGAGACATGACAAGTAATAAAAGACTAGAAATTCAGCAGGTTTCCAAAAACAAATCAGTCCTGTGCCTTTCTGAAAGGCCAAGCTCCTTCTACCTTCACCACATCTGAGGATGCTGAGGGAACCCTGCAGGCCGGGGGGAAGTTTCTTGCAAAAAACCTTCTGTTCCCCTACAAGCTCATTCCAAAAATGCAGATATCTTCAAGGCAGATCAATCATAACTGTACTGAATGTGGGACAGTTTCTCTTCAGACTTTCACAACAGAATATGGGACATCAAAGTCAGGCCACAGATTCCTCATTTTGCTTCTAGACTCTCACAGTCTGTGTCAGCAGTACCTGACAGGGTTGAGAAGTCAAAGAGTCAGCCAGAGAGACAGAAATTAGTGGGTTTGTGTGTGCATCACTAAATAACTCACCATGTGTATCAGCCATGAGAGCAGCTGCCTGCTTACATACAACTGTACTGCTTGCTCAGTCCCATCAAGACTATTCCTAAGCTAAGTATTCCCTTTATCCCAGCAGTTAAAAAAAATGTTTTTCAAGCAAAATGAACGGACACCTACAAATACACCCCCACAAGGTGAAAACTGTCCAAGTCTGGAAAGATGGTGATAGTTCCAGTTGTTCACAGCAGAGCTACCCAGGTTTCTGCCTGCTGTGCACAGAACAGGCTGCACAGTTCTGTTGATGTTGGCAATCAAACATTCAGTGGGGCAGGAAGGGGAACAACTTCAGGGGAGGAACCCGAGAGCAGCTCTCGGCCTCACTGGGGTGCTGAGAGCTCTCCCTGTCGGCTGCTGCACTCCCTCCCTTCACCAAATCCACCTCTTCTGGGGGCAAAATGTTTGTCAGAAAGGTCACACGTGGACACGTTTCCCCTCTGCTCTGGCAGGGCCTGAAGCCTCCTTGGAGCAGTTTCCCAAGGAGCTTTCCAAGCCTCTGAAACCCGGAGGGAGAGTGGTCAGTGCCCAAGGCGCGGCCGGAGCAGCGGTGCAGGTATGAGTGGTCCCCCCAGACACCCCCAGGAGGAGGCCAGGGGCGATTCCCTGGAGTCGGCTCCCTGCACAGCACCAGCACCTCCTCCTTGGGCCTCTCTCAGCTCCGGTCACCTCCCAGAGAGACTCCAGCAGGGCACACGTGGCACTTGGCAGCTGCCTGGGGGCTGTGCGGGCGCTGGCTCTCCCTGCGGCTCGGGCAGTGCTGAACTCACTTGCTTTGGTTGCAGGGCTCTGATGGGGTGCAGAGCAGCAAAGAGATCCTGCTGGAAACATCCAGGCTGGCTGCCCTGGAGATGGACAGGTACAGCCCCCCAGCCCCTGCCCTGTCAGGAGCTCCTCTTCCTCCTATTTCATCACTGCAGGTTTAGTTCAGGGGTTCGGTTGAGGAAGTAAATGGACTTTCCCCTTGTAGACCTTAGGAATAATTAGATAAAAGGCCAAGTTTGGTCTTTTGGGAAAACCACTGAATATGGCAAACATGCCGTATTTTACATCTCGAACAAAAAGCTTCTGTTGCTCAAAATGTCACTTAATTATGTGAAATAGCTTTCCCAACAGCAAGCCAAGGCCTAAGAGTTTGAAACCATCGAAGCAGCTGTTTGCAGTTTTGTTCAAGGGGAGAATCCCTCCAGGAAACTGATGCCCAAGTGGGAGGTCTCACTAACAGCACTTTTCCACTCAGTCTTCTGGCAAGCCAAGACCCAAATAGCTAACAAAAAAAACCCCAAGCAGATTATTTTTAATCAAAGAAGTAGGGCAAAGTACTTACCAGACAGCCCTGATTTAAAATGAAAAAGCTAAAAAAGGTCCACAAGCCTCTTCAAGGCACCTTCAGGCAGGGAAAGCCAAGCAGCAGCTTGGGCAGCGGCTTGGTCTGGTTGTCCACAGTCAGATTGGGCCTCGTTCATCTCAAGGACGTTCCCAAGCAGGAAACTCCTCTCCCCTCTTCAGATCATGGAGGCTCTGCCTGTTGAGTGGAGCTCACTGCTGGGCTGACAGGGTTTTCTAATCCCCAGGGTGAAGCCAACTGAGGAGGCCGAGGCTCCTGCCCCTGATTTCTGCACCCTGCGCATCAAATCCGAGAGTGGGGAGCAGACGTATGAGGTGAAGATGCTGCTCACGGACACCATCGGGGACCTGCGCCGGCACCTCGCCCACATCAGGTAGCCCAGGACTCCCTCCCCTCCTTGCCTGGCTCCATAGGGCCCCAGGAAAGGGTTCTTGAGGCCCTGGGGCTTCAAACATCAGCCTGAGCTGGGTCACAGCCCCAGCCCTCTGCCCACCAGATGCTCTCCAGGCAGCAGTGCGGAGGTCCTGAGAAGCTGAGTGTTTCGAACCCACCTTTGCCACACAGCAGCAGAGATAAACAACTTCTGTCCTCTGAAAACTCCATTGCTGCCTTTGCCTCCTTCCAGCTGCTCAGCAGCACTCACCCCACTTGTGCCCCCGTTCCCAAGGTGCAGCCTGGCAGCTGAGCTGCAGCCTTTGCTTGGCTCTATGTCCCAACACATTCAGTGCTGCCCAAGGGCTCACTCGGCCCACTGGGGACAGTTCCAGATGGCTGAGGGCCCCCTTTGCTCTCCCCTCTCCCCACTCGTGTTGCAGGCCATGGCCCTGGCCTTGGTGTGAGCCCAGGATGAGCTCAGGGATGCGCGAGCCTCCTTCCCTCTGCAGCTGTGCAGCTGGAATGGCTGCTCCGTGCCTGGCTGGCTGCAATTTGGGCTGGAAGCCCTTTTTTCTGCTCTTGCATAACCACAGCTGGATCAGTCAAAGCATCTCAGCAAAACCTTGGGGGATCCCGTGAGTAGGAAAGATTGTGCTGTTCTTTCCTAGGGGTGGAAACTCCGACTCGTATGAGATCATCAGTACCTTTCCCCAGAGGGTGTACACGGACAACTCCAGGAGCCTGCAGGAATGTGGGCTGATCCCCAGTGCCTCCCTGCTGCTACGGAGAAGAGACCCCTCCCAACACGAGGGGACAGGGCTGCAGACAGTGTAACAGCTCCTCACCCCGAGTTCTGCACAGGGAAGGAGCTGCCTCTCACTGTTACCAACCCTGCTCTGGCTGGGAAAAAGGGAGAGGTTTTCTTTCCAGATTCAGTTTCACTGTGCCATTACCTGGGATGGAGAAGAGCTTGCAGCAGCTGTTCGGCATACACAGGGACACTTCCAGCAGCTCACACATGGGGTTCAGGCCTGGCTCCTCATCTCTGCAGAGGGTTACCTGGGATCCCTGCCCAGGGGAGCCTGCCAGCTTCACACTGGCATGGGGCAGTTGCTTAGCTGGGCTCAGGGGCTCTGCAGCAGCAGGATGGACACACAGCCAGGGGCAGTTGGCTTCCCACATACAGCTGCTCCCTACAGATTTCAACTACACTGACAAAGGAGAGAAACAGGCTCAGTTCTGTGTCTCTGCTGGAGCTAAACCTGAAGGCCTTGAGCCCTCGCAGTGCTGGGACTGAGCCAGGCTGGCCTGAGCCGGGAGATCCTGCTACTGGGTTTCCTGTACGTGCACAGCTCCTTCCCTTGGGCAGCCCCCGGCTCCAGCGGGGCCCAGGCTCCGGCGGCCGCGAGGTCCCCGCCCTCCTCCCTCCCGCTGGATGCTGCAACAGGACACCGTGTCATTGGAGAAGAGCATAATCCCTCCACCGAACCCTGAGTAAAGCATCTTCCTCCCGTGGGCTGGGGCTGCACTTTTCCCTTTCCCTTTCCCCAGCACATTCTTCCCATTCCAGCTGTGACAAGCTCTCACTTGACTCCCAGCTGACAACACTCCCACTCATGCGAGGCAGTGCCTTCTGGCAGGTTCCCTCTTTGCAGAGACCCAGCCCTCATGAAAGGCTCCCAATAAAACCCTTTATTTCAGTTGCAATTTCCTCTTCCCTTAGACGTCAAAGGCACAGTTGCTGTGGAAGCTCAGGAAGCCCACAGCTCTTCCCAGACCCCTCTGACCAGAGCTGGACCCTGCACAACTCAAGCACAGGAAGCAAAGCAGCTGCTTCCACAGCTCCCCACAACCAGTGACTCAGCCCATACAGCTCTCCCTTAGCTTCCTCCTTTTTCCACCTGTAGCAGACTCAAGAGCAGCCTCTTCCACTGCCCCTCTGTATCCTGTTCGAGGTAATCTTTGTGCCAGGGGTTTGTTTTTTCACTCCCATGTCTGGCTGAGGCTGTCCCTGCCCCAGGGGCTGCCACTGTCACCACGCAGAGGAGAGGAATGCTCTGGTACCTGTCACTACTGCGCCGTAGGACATTCAGACAAGTCCTGTGAGCCTTTGATTAGCAGCAGCAATCTAAGGTGTTAAGATCTTTGTGTCAGGCTGCAGCAGCAGAGCACAACCCACTCAGCTTCTCTCAGCTGGAAATGACTCACAAGCGTTACGTAGGGTGATGTTTAACCTGTAGTCAAAATAAAACCAAGTTTAAAAGAAATGCAGGAGCACCGACGTGAAAGGTACAGTAACATTTAATAGCATCTCGGAAGACAACACTGGTTATAAACTTGCTTTTTGGCAGGAAAACAAAATGCACTTGGTCCAGGATTGCAAAAAAAGCCAACTCAAAGAGGAAAGATCAGACAGCTGGAGCATCAGCTGTTCTGAGGCAGCCCTGAGCCATTAATGCTCACAAGGGAGCTGTGGTCACGGCGGAGGGCGGCCGGAGCAGCACAGATCCCACTTCCAGCCCCATCCATCCCCCAGGCAGCCTTCACTCCCAGCTCCTCCATGGTGGGCAGTCAGACCCCCAACTCTGTGCAGTAATTTTGCATTAAATTAAGACAAACAAAAACTTAGTTGCCATAATCTGCGGTTGAGATGAAGAGGAAAAAAAGGGGGAAAAAAAAAAGGAAGTGAGGCAGCAGAATTTACAACTTTAACAGCAATTAGGAGAAGTGGGAAGGAACAGGCAGCCCTAAGCCCTTCCCTCCCGAGGCAGAGGAGGGGGCTGAGGGCTGGCCACACTTCACACGGCCCCAGAGGCCTTGCTGTTTACAGAGGCACTGGAAGCTGCCGTGAGCCAGGCCCAGCTCTGCTCACAGGCCATGCGCAGCAAGCGTCACTTTCTTTGGATCCCTCTGAGATGATATCGGGGTTAGGCAGGAGGGAATCGGAGGCAGCTGCAACGAGGAGTTTTGGTCATGGGTTTTTCCCTGTGCTGGGATACGAGTTGTGGTGCCAGGACAGCACTGACAACCTGGAGGTGAAGGTGGTCGGAGATGAGGGTGCTCAGGAATGCAGGTAGAGTCCAGGATGGGAGGGCAGCCGGGGCTCAGGCCAACTTCAGGAACTCCTGAAGAGTGTTCTGCTCCACTGCTTCCACGAAGAGCTCGTAGTCCTGCAGGGAAAAGCCACAGGGTCACTCACCAGGCAGGAGGGTCCCTGAGCCCGTGGCACAAACTGGTTCCAGCACTGGTACCAGCGGGTTGTGCCAGGATGACAGGGCAAAGCGGGCACAGCTCCACTGCCACCCAAAGCCCCTGGCCGGGACACCTTCTCCCCAAGCCACCACACCCCAAATGGCCACGAACCCTGGCAGCACCGGTCCCTGCACCTCACGAGACATAACTTACAAGGCATCTTGAACATTTGTAGCAAAACCGAGGGGACAGGACATCACCCACCACCCAACCTCAGGGGGCCAACCCCCGGCGTGGAGCACGAGCCTCACCCCACAGTACTGGTCTCCATTGACGATCTGGGGTGGGATGGCTTTGGGGTTTCCTGCCTTCGCCCTCATCTCCTCCCGGAGAGCGTTGTCCTGGGAGATATCCACCAGCTCGTACTTGATGTTTTTCCCATCAAGGATTCTGGTTACTTCGCTCTGTTGGGATTTGATCTGGAACCCGGGTGGGAAAGGCAGGTTATGGGGAGATGGAGAGGAGCCCGAAGAGTGGGCACACACCCAGCACAGTGCTCAGGGTGCGGACCCCACCTGGCCACGGGCTCGGCCCTGCCTGGGGAGCACATCCAGCACGGAGGGGTGGGTTTGGGGAAAGATGGGGACGGTACAGCGCGAGCAGGGGAGAGGACACCGCGGATGGGCCGAGGGGGCACTTCGCTGCTCCACGGAAGAGAGACGCCCACCCCCGGGAAGAGGGGCCCCGGTGCACCCAGCCCTGCCCGCCGCACCCGGGCCCCGCCGCCGCTCACCTCCCGGGAGCCGGTCACCGAGGTGCTGTAGACCTTGAGGGTGCTCATGGTGCGATCGCGGCCGCTCCCTGCACTCAGCCCGGCCGAGGAAGGGGAGGGGAGGGGAGGCTCGACAGGGCTCGGCGGGAGGGAGGGACGGAGGGATGGAGGGAGGAGCGGGAGCCCCGCCGCCGCCCGGCATGTGACTGCGGGGGCCAATGGGGCCGGCGGGCCCGGGCATGCGGCCTCGGCGGGGCCGGCGCGGAGCCACCGCCCCTGCGGGCACCGGGGAGCCGCGGGCACCGCTCCCACCGGGCACCGGCTCCACCCCTGCGAGCTCCTCCCTCCCCACGCAGGACGGCCTCGCACGAGTGGGTCAGAGCAGCTTTATTTGATACTCCAAATACTCGATACAAACAAGCGGTGAGACAGAGGCTGGTACAAAGACACGGAGCCCAACGGGGCCGGGCACAACACGGGGGACCGGGGCGACATGCGTGGCACGAGGAAGGAGGGACAGAGCGGGAACACCCCTGGCCTGGGGTGTTCAGTAACAAAGGGCCCAAGATTTCCCCTGCACCAGCAGCAAACACCACACGGCATCACCCTCTTGGCCAAAGGAGCTCAGTTGTGCAAGAGGATGATGAGGGGACATGTCCCCATGGAGGGGAACACAGGGCCTGGGCAGCCCTGGGACAGGGCCGAGGTGGTTTCAGCCACAATTATCTCATCCCAGAACCAGCTCTGCAGGGGCAGAGGGGAACCCTGCCCCCTCACAGCACCTGGGACCGAGATCTTGCACCCCAGCACAAAGGGAAGAAGGGCATGGTGCTCAACCCTACGAACCTCCAGGGGACAGCAGAGCTCCAAGCAGTCGGGACAAACGGCTTCAAAAATAGCCTTGGAAATGTGTTTCACTCAGTAGCCAGCACCAGCGGCCTGGGGACAGACACAGCCACAAACAGAACACCCAGGGAGAGCAGGACAGACAGACAGACACTGCCAGGCACACACTGCTGTGTGCTCCCCAGGCAGGACAAACCAACCAGTTCCTTGCCACCATAACTCACCGTGGCCAAACACTAAGAACAAAACAGATTTGGTCTTAAATTTTAACACAAAGGAATAACAAAAGATTTCTGCCAAACCCAGGGCTCACAGCCCCAGTGTGAACCAAGAGAACCAAACAGCACAAGTTTCAGCAGGATTTTCCCCTGTTATAACTTGGTACCTTGCTCTTAAGCTGGAAACCAAAGTTCCACCCTTGGACTCTGTACTGTAAAGCTGTCACTAGGGTTAAGGAAGGTTGTGGTACAGTGAGACTCATCCTGCTGATTTGTTTAGAAATCCCTTTACTTGCAGAGGAGCGGGGAAGGAGGGACTATGACAAAGCTCAAGTGGCCACTGCCTTGCAGGAAGAGCTCTCGGTGCCCCCCCTGATTAGGACCAGTATGGCTTTCTCCCAGTAAAGCAGAGGTGTGTCCCCGGGGGCACAGAGGCTCCAGGAGGCTCTGGCAAGGGCCACAGACACTTGGGGCTCCCCACGATTGCTTGTGATGGCTCTAAGAGGCTGTGAGATGGAAGAGCAGCTCCTCACCTGCCAGCAGATGCATTAGGCACAGAGCAGAGTGGGGGCAGAGGGTTCCTCCAGCACATTAAGGCACTTCAGCATCAATCCACTTCCTCTGCAGTCTGAATCACACACGACTCCCAGTGCTATTTCAGGGGGACAAAAGGCTTAAGGCTTCTGGGGTAACAGTGCCCAGGGGGAGCATTTCCAGAGTCTTTTAGTGTTGCATTATTCCTTAACTCATGCTGGCTACTGAAAGACTCTGGTGGCATTTACCTGAGGAAAGCAGGTCCTGCTCCATCAAGCCAGCAGCAGCTCGATGTGAATGCCAGCAGTGTAACTGGCACACCTGCCTCCAAAATCCAGACATCCCACAAACACTCTGATAACCCTCTGGTCTCACTGGTCACACAGGACCTGCACAGGGAGGCTATCACAAAGACCAGGACGTGCATTTCCTTTTAGCCATGATTTTAACTGTCACATTTGCATGTTCAGCATTTGACATGCCTGGAAGGCAAGTCAGAATTCATCTCCCAGCGTCAGAGACCACACCAGCTCCAGCAAACACAGCATAAAACACATTCCACGAGATCAAAGCTACTGCAAAGCCTGACACTGAAGCCCTGAATTATTCCAGTTAGCCAGTCAGCAGCTGAACACTTCTGGGAACAAACCCCCCGATTCCTCCCAGCTCAGGTAAGTCACACATCCTGTACCCGAGCAGAGGGATGGTAAAGTGCTGAACAGGTTTAGGGTTGTAGGAGTGTGAGACTCCTGAGGGTTTCAAGTCTTCATTTCCTGCCTTACTTTGGGAGTGTTCTTTACTGGGTGATGCAGTTGTCTCCCATGTCCTGAGCGTATCTGTCGGATATCGCAGTCCTTAAGTCCTCCACCTCTTTGTGAAGCTGCTTTACCTCCACCAGTTTCTTGGCAAGTCCATCAGGGCTCAGCAAGTCAACCTTCTCCTTCCCAGTGTACTGCACAGCTGTGGAGTCAGAGAAGGGAGTTTCCTCACATGCAATCCTGACCAAGGATCACACACATTTGCAAGTCAGCCAGAAAACCCAACTCACATTTGCAAAGGAGGTTCTACTTAACATTCAGTTATTACAACATGCATCTTTAATGCAAGCCAACCACAGAAGGAGCATCCAGAAGCATAGAGAGAGGAAAGCCTTCCATGCTCTATGTGAGTTATTTAATTCTACCACAGCACAGGAATGGAAGGGTTTGTTCTGCCCTCCCTCTACTTACAGTGAATGCCGAGGAGCAGAGAGAGGTTGGGGTCCTTGCCCTGAGCCCTCTGAGTGACAATGCTGAAGACAGACTGTAAATCCTGCAGGCAGCTGGCCAGCTCCCCGTGCAGCTCCTGGGCCAGGTGGGCTGTGTCGGGGGGCAGGGGCTGGGCTGTGAGCTTGGCCTGGCGGAGCCGCTCCTGCAGCGTCAGGTTCTTCTCGATCAGATCCTGGTTCTGCACGGACAGCTGGACACATGGACACGGCATGTTAGTGGGCACTTGGGGCAGGACTGCCACACTTAAAGTAACTTAATGCCACTGCTCCACAACAGGAGCACTGAGGGCACGAGCTGGTTTGCATCCAGCCCTCCAAGGCTGAGCATGTCCCCCACGGGGTGAGCGTTCGGCTCTCCCGGATCACACAGGAAGAGCCCCGTGAAAATGCACTGTCCCTGCCGAGGCCTTTGCCACAGACGAGCTTCCAGGAGGCTGTGCACCCCAAAACTGGTCAGCCCTTCCCTCAAGGGCTGCCTCTGTGCTTGAGCTCGGCCGGCCCTTCAGCCAAGGCTGTGCTCGGTTTGGACTCCTGCTGCCCCCAGCTGGCAAGCTCGGCCTCCTCCAGCCCATCCCGAGAAGTTCCCGAGGCACAAACTGCTTCCTCCTGCTTTCGAGCAGAGCAGAGCTCCTTTCAGAGCCCTGCCAGGACAACTGACTAGCAGAAGCAGGAAAGATTGTGCTGCTGACTACATTCAGGGCCTTGCTAAAAGACAATCAATCGATCACTCAGTGCTGCTCAGGCACTCCAAACACTCCCTGACCTCTTTCACAGCAGCCCGGAGCTGCTGCAGTGCATTTTCCCTTCTCATCGCCTCCTCCTTCAGAGCTTGGCTTGTCCCCTCTTCCTGGGCCACCTGTTCTTCCAGGTTCTGGAACACACCATGGGAACACAGTAAGTCTAACTCACTGCACAGCACATTCTCAAGTTCTAGGGCCCTCCCTGTCAGATCTCACCTTGACTTGCAAGGATAACTGCTCCATCTTCTTCTGCTTTTTGTCCACAATCTGGAATCAAAAGCAGAGGCATCAGAACTGGCCACACAGATCCAGTAGTACCACCAGAAATTCTCCTTCAGTAGGGCAGCATCCCCTCTCCGTCTCTTTCCTGTCCATTTACTGCTTTAATCACAGCTGCTCTTAGCTGGACTTAGATTCCCTGATAAAAGGCACCGTTAGATTTATCAGCTAAAACCAGACCAGAGACTTGTATTCTTGTGGTTTTCCTCTCCCCTCTTCTGCAGTCTGCAACTTCTCCCCAGCATTACTGGAGAAGTGTGTGGTTATCACACCAAGAACAGCTTTTAGAACCCTGCAGTTTCCAATTCCAGGAACTGCTGCTTCAGTGCAATTGTGACTATAGAAGTCCCTGATTTCCTTTGAGTGCCTGGTGTGACTCAGGGGAAGGAAAAATGTGTGATTTCTGGGAGAGCCCCTCACCTTCCTGAGGCAGTCGCATTCTTTCTTCAGAGAGTCATGTTCCATTTTCTGCCTCTCCCCATCCTGGGCAGGGGGTCCTCTCTCTGCATTCTTTGCATACTGCTGCAACTTGTCCTGCAAGCTGGAATTAGCGGAACACCATGGGAAAAAACAGCTTTATTTGTGGTGTTTCCCGTATTTTAAGGAGGGCAACAATACAAGGAGCGAAATTATTTTCCTATCAGATGTCAGTGTTGCCCTGTTTCCATCCCAGCCCACAAGCTGCCAGGACTGTGCATCACCTGTTTTGTGCAGCAATCACTGCAGTGCCAAAATGAAGTTTAATTGCAATCCTCCTGACTCCTACCTGCGCACAGTGGAAAGAAGCTCCATCTCCTTGTGTTTTTGGGTTTCCAGCTGCATCTCCTGCTCCCTGAAAGCAGCCTGGGCATCTCCAAGCTCAGTTTCCAGTGCCAGCACTGTTTCCTGCAGGGCAGTACTCTTCAGTTCAGAATCCTTCAACTGCAACAAAAGGGGAGCAACTGCAGCTGTAGAAAAGTCACCTGAGCAAGCATATGAAGAGCCATCATTGCAACTGAGAGGAAGTTTTACCTTCTGACTCTGTTTCTGGTGGTCCTCAAGGGTTGGAAGATCAGCCAGGTATCGTTCCAGGGTCTCGATTCTCTGCTGTCTCTCTCTGTTTTGTTCAGATTCCTTCTGGCATTTCTTTTTAAGGTTATTAATGTGTTTGTCTCTTCCCTTTACCTGCAGGGACAGTTATAGACAAGTTTAGTTTATGTAATTTCTTATCTGTTCTTCACTCTTGTGTAAGCCCACTCATTTAGCTTTTTGCAAACCATACAACACCAAAATACAAGATCACCTTAACTCAGCAGCGTTTCTGCTCATTTAGCTAAAGACAGGCTTTTTTTTTTGGTTAAAAGAGGAGGTACTGAAATGCTTTTAACTGCAGGAAGGAGGACTTTTGCTTATAAACCAAAGTAGTCTACAAGGAGATCAGAAAACACCTGCAATTACAGACTGCCACAGAAAAGTTTCACCTCAGCACTACAGCTTCTCAGAGAAAACACACCTTCCCATCCCTAGAGCAATGGGATCATACCCTTTCTTCCTGTTTCTTTATCTCCTCCGCGTGTTTCTGCACCGTTTCCTTCAGCGACTCCCGGGCCAGCTTCACATCCACCTCTGCAGCAGCCAGCTTCCTCTCCAGCTCAATGTTCTCCTTGCTGAGGGACTCAGTCTTCTCTGTGAACTGTGCTCGGAGGAAGGTGTTCTCCCGCTGCAGCTCCTGCAGCCAGAGACATTCCATGAATTTGGGTGGTTACAAACCGGCCCCCGGCAGCTGCGCCATCCCAGAGCCGTGTCCTCATCCCTCCCCATTCCCAAACATCCCTCAGCTCATCTGACACACTGAACTAGCCCCTGTCAGTGCTGCCAGCTGTTTGCATCAGCAGCACAGCTTCTAATCCAGCCAAAGCACCTCAGGGCTGGCAATCTGCAGGGGCACAGAGGACCACAGAGGTGGAAGTAACTGGGGATAATTTGACTCTGCATATCCTGCTCATCAAACACCTCAGGAGGAGTGCAGGGCCCCCGGATTCAACACATATTTCTCACTGACACCTGTTGTACCTGCATTCTCAGCATGTAGACATCTCCATAGGATGCTGGACAGCCCAGCAGGGCACTGTGAACCTGCAGTTCACTCTCCCGGACCTTCTGCTCCAACTGGGAAATGTGTTGCCTTTGTCTGCGAAAAGACAGGAAAACACTGTTCTCAAACACACAGCAGAGAGCAGAGAGCAGCAACACCACGTGAACAGGGCCACCAGAGCACTGCTGCTCCACATAGTGACCAGCAACTCAGAACTGACCTGCTGGGAAATCTGAAAGATAAGCATTTCGACTTTTCTACAATTGTTATTAACTCTTCTTCCTTCCCCTCTCTTCCAAACCTTCCCTCCAACAATGATTACAGATAAAACACACAAGCCTTGCATATTTTGGAGGGTCCAGCTTGGCTGTAGACCTTAGGAGTGAAATGAACAGCCAGCAGATGACTCAAAATAAGGAAGAAAAGGTATTTACAGTCCAAATGCTGATGGTACTTTTCATGAGGACTTACTGTTTCAATAAGCTTGTGGACCACTAGCCTTAGATTAAATGTTTTTCTCCCAAACTCACAAACCCCAAATTTAATATAAAATCTCAAAGTGCTCTCAGAAAGTCCTTAAGCAAAAAAGGCAATTGTTTTGACATTCCAGGTAATCATGTGAACAGAAATCTTTATCCTGTATAAAACACAGAAAGCTATAACCAACATTAATTTATTTGAACGCTTCAGAATTATTATCCTAATTCCAAGAAGGAGAGAAGAGCTCAGGCTGTTCTCAAAAGTCATTATTCTGTTCTTTGCAACAAAACAAGATCAACTGGGTAAAAGAGACTCTGAGAAATGAACTTTCCTTGGTACTTTCCAAACGAAAATGCACTGGAGTCCTTAAACCACATTTCAGTATCAAACCCTCACCTGTCAATGAGGAGCTCTTTCTCCTTGAGTAGGTTTTCATTGGAGTTGAGGATATTGATCCACTGAGCTGGATCAGGTGCAGGCAGTGATGGGGAATACATCGAGGAGTGGGGGCAGGTGCCTCCATTTTGTAACTGCAAGAGGAGACAAAACAAGGAGGGAGAGGTTTGTGCCCCCCAGGGGTAATTGCAACATGGCTGGAGCTATTTTGCACACTGTGTGCTCATCTGCATGCCAGGGCATGGCTATTTCAGTCTTTGTTGATGTCCAAGAACAAGAAACTTTGCCCAAGCACAACTGGAGATTAACAAATAATTTTAGATCACTGTGCTAGCTCGCTGGAAACAATCTGTCTCCATGAGGGTACAGCTGGTGGGAGGTGGTAAACAAACCACTGCCACCTAATAAACTGCAGTTGGTTTCATGCAATTTTCAAAACAAGTCTTTCTTAACCCTAGATCCAGAATAAAACCATTCTAGAAACTGTTTAGAACCTCTTGGCATGCTTTTTCTTCACAGTTTCTAGCAGACAGGGTATTTCAGCTCTTGCTCTGGCAGGTGGAGCAGCACTGTAACATAATCCAGGGCTGCTCTGCACAGGCAGCGTGTCAAACGATACCTGTGACACCAAGAGCTGTAAAAACAGACCATTAGGAGACTTCTGGTGTCACACAGAGAGAAGCATGAGACATTTTCCCCACTGCTTCCTAAGTCTGGGACAATGATTCCTGACTAAAGACACAGGAATTGTTTCAAACTCAGTCACACCCTACCTGCATCTGCTCCACCTGCAGTCGCACTTTTTCCAGCTGCTGCTTCCAGGCACTGAGCTCACAGACTCCCTTGTGTGGGTGTAGTGTGCAGCCTTCTTGCATCCATGCTCGGGAGGGAGGAGTCACTACAGGTTTTGAAAAGAAATTGTTGGCCTGGAGTCCCGCTGGCATCAGCCTGCTCCCGCTGGGCCACGGCCCGTCCCGGGGCTCGCTGGCTCCGTTGGCCCCCGGCACCTGTTTGCTCTCTGGCAGCACCTTGTAATGGTCCTTCCCTGCCTCAGAGCTTGGACTGAACTTCTGGAACCTGTGCAGAGGGTCAGGGCACAAACTGTCCAGAAAGAGAGACTGGTTCAGGGTGCGCTCAATGGCAGGGGTGTCAAACTTCCAAGTGTCTTCTGTCCTGGTGTGATCAGCAGCAGGAGGCCACGAGTGCTCAAAGCCATTTTCCCCTGAAGCCCCGTAGAGACGCAGGAGATCCCTGGGTGGCACCTGGGATGACTTCCCAGCGTTAAAGTCCCCGTTCCTCATGAGCCCTGGGTGTTCAGAGGCAGAGCCTGGCACAGCAGTCTTTGAAGTGCTCTGGGAACAGCCCTGGTCTCCTGCAGAGCACAGCTTGGAGGGTGAGGCACCCAGCGTGGAAGGCATAACGTGGGCTGTTGGAATGGTCACCTGGGTTTTGATGGGCTGGAATGAGGAACCGTTACTGGAGTTGCAAAAGTCTGGGGAAAGAAGAAGAGTGATACTCTAATCACAGTCCTGAAAATACAATCCTCCAGTGAACTTTCAAAGAGGATTTAAAAACCAATTCCTCTCCCACTGAACATGTCCTCCTAAGCAGCAGCAGCATGACTCAGGCACACCTGTGCCCCCCCTCACTACAAGTTGCAGGAACCTGCTGACCTTCTCCTACCACTACAGGAACAATCCAAGTCTACTCCAGTTCACATTTTTAACCCTTCTTTTTAAGCTACTCTAGCATAATCTGAAATCAGTAAGATTATCTTCCTATAGGTTTAGAAATCAAGTCCTTGATATTGAATAGAAAGGCTGAAACTTACTGAGCTGAACACTGAGACCGTGATCCTGCTCTGCCCGTCCCACAGCTCAGCGACTCTGAACCACGAGCAGAGCTAACAGGAGCCTTCCCTGAGCCCATGATGAGCCTCAAACATAGCTGAACCCAAGGATCTGACCTTCCAGCTCCTCCAGGACGCTGCAGCAAGAGTCTGTTCTAGAGGCTGGAGCAATGGCTCTCACCTTATTGCCACAGGAAGTGAGACAGAGCTCCCAGCACGAGCCCGTCCTGCCAGCGGGGCACCAAACCTGGCTGCAGGGAACACGGGGTTATTCTTAGCAACTCTCAGATTTCAATACAGCAACAGCAAGAGCTGAGAAAGGCAAACACCAAAGTGCCTGTTCCCACTCCTTGTCCTGATACGTTCTGTATCACAGTAATTCCGGGATTCTCCCAGCTACACAAACTTGTTTTCCTCGTGGCTTTGGCCAAAGGCCCCTCCCCACGTGATGTTCCAACAAGTCACCCTTCCACCTGTTTGCACCCTCCAAGCATTGCTACAAGAACAAATAAACACTACAATTTGAATATATCCGAAATCAGATTCTGCAAGGACCATCATCCCACTACAGGAAAACTGTCACAATAAAGGCACTAAATCCTTTCATCAAAAATGAGCAGTGAGGGCAGAGAATCTCTCAGCCACTGCTCGGCTGTGCCTGGGAACTCCACAGAACACCATGCTACTGGGCAGCTGCAAGCACATTCACCTTGGCAAAGAGAAGAGACAGTACCATTTCCTTTTACAGCCCCTAAATTTATCCCCTGGTGTCACTGTCAGGAACTCGAGTTCCCTGACCAGCACATCACGTGTGGGTGCTGCAATCAGTTCCTTGAGTGTGCTCAGGGTCCTCACAACAACATTTCTGACTAACTGTACTGAGCTCAGTGTGCCTCAGCAGCAGCCAGGGCTGCAGGTCAGGCTGGGCTCTTACAAACAAGGCGATGACATCACCAGTGCCTGGAAGGGCCATTTCCCAAAGGGAAATCATCTCCCCTGCCCTCATCTGCCAACTGGGTGTTTTATTATCCTGAGAGAGGCTTGATGGAACACTTAAACATGTGCTCGTGGAGTTTTTCTAGCAATACTTCCAACAGCCAGACTTGCTAAAGCTTTCATTTCACTCGCTCATTATTAATATCTACAGCTTGTTCCAAAGGCTCCAGGCAGCTCCTGAAACACAAGAATGTGTGAAGTGTTTTAAAGAACACCACAAACTTCCTCGTGGCTGAAAAGAGAATCAGCCAAGATGGAAATACAGGTGGAAAGGATTGCTGGGATGAGAAATTTCACAGAATGTGCCTCAGCTGAGGCTGCAGAGTTCTCAGCTCTAACACTGCAGAGACAAACACTTCTGCACAAAGGCACCTATAAATTATTTCTTAAATATCACACAACAGCCTTGCCGATAAATCACTTGTTGGTCAATATGATCCAGCAAGTCACCAAGGTGGCTCTTAGTCAGTTAAAATTACTGCAGTTGGACAATAACCAAACCAGCTCAGAGAAGCAGCCGGTCCCTCCATCCCTTGGTTATATTCCAGGCAGCACATGTGCAGCACTGGATTTGGAATAGTCTCCAAACATTACTATGGTTCTGCTCCCCAGGTTTGACAGTCTAGGTGTGCCCAGTGGTGCCCATCACCTTCTGTGCTGTCCGAGCAGGAGGTGCCAATGCCTCCATCCCTGCTCTCGGCCACGCTCGGACAGCGGCTGACGCGGCTCTGGGGTTTCAGGGACAATGTCGGTGTTTTCCAGTCAGTCTCCAAGAACTTGCTCTTCTGACTGGTGTGGGGATCTGGAGAGAAAAAAGAGGGATATTTATGCTTTAGCCAACAGGCTGAAAAGCCTTTTAATACACCTAATTAAGCCACATGTAATTACCAGTGCTTCCAAAACCCAAACCGATCCTTGCTTCACTCCCTGCATTCCTGCTAAAAGAAAATCTCTTTTGCAAAAGGAAATGGCAGAGAGGACAGGAAAGTCAAATACTACCAACAGAAGACTGAAAATCAATCTTGTTATGAAAGTCAGAAGGCAGAAGTTGTAAATTATATTCTCATTGATCAGTTTGATAATGTCACACCCAGCTGATGCTCTTGTACTCAGACTAAAAAGAGCAGCAGAGCAAAACTGAGTAGGTTAAAGATGGATTTTTGCATTAACTCTTAAGAACTCTCCCAAATTCATCAGCTGTCACTTAAGGGAAAAATTCATTCTCAAATGATTGTCTACCCCTGCATGCTTTTTCAGGAATAAGACTTTCTTGAACAAAAAGCTTTTGGTAGAGAATCTTCTGAGGGCCACGTGTCTCCTCAGAGGAACTGAAACAGGATCAGACAGCAGAAGGACTTTGGAGAGAAAGGACTGTCCTTACCCAATGGATTCTTCTGCTGGAGCCTCAGGTCTGGATCTTTCTCAGGAGCAGCCATCTATCTAGAGAACTGGAAAAATTAATAAAAATCTTATTTTTAAGTGAGTATAATCCACACCCTGTTCCCACTAACCAAGCAAAGGGTACACACACATCAGCTACTCATCAGAGTAACATGGTATTTCGTATTTAATTAGCATCTCCTCCCAAAAATATCTGTTTTTTCCCTGCAGCAACAGAGGTAATACTTAAAAAAAAACCTTGTAGGTTTTCTTTATGCCAGAGAGAGGAGAATTCCTGTTTGCACCATTCTCAGCAGCAACCTTCAGCTGGCTATGTGCTATCCCCAGGGCAGGTATTTATAGAGCATCTGTCAACACAGTACCTAAATGCTGAATTTGTGTCTACAGAGACTAAGAATTTCTCTTTAAAAGTCTTAACTCTCAACCAGATCATTTCTACCCTCTGTAGAGGTCACTGAGCAACTACATGAGCAACAAAGTCCTCAAAAATCAGCCTTGCTGTTCCATAAATGGCAATTTTTCTGTCGAGAGTTTGGAGTTAATTTATCTATTTCTCTGAGTACTTCAGACAGTGAATTTCCTGTGTCTGATAATGCAAGTGCAATTTATATCTCTCAGACTACACATTAGAAATTCAAGGCCTCTACACCATACTCAATCCTCAATTGGCACCTCTTCCAGATTTTTGCTAAACTGATTCAAAGAGCTCAGAAAAGACATTAATTCCTAGAAAACATTCATATACACAGATTTTACAACATAGGAGAGACATTAGGAATATAACAGGATAACGTTATATTCATTAGCATTTCACTCAGCAAAGAAATAAAACACTTCTAGCTAAATGTAGTGCTTATTTTGGTTAATTTAGGTACATTGAGGTATAGTTAGGTGGCTATGAGAGGTGTCAGTCCATGAGAGGTGGGGGAGGCCAGTCCCTGAGGGGTCAGTCCATGAGGAGCCGGGCCCTGAGGGGTTGTGGGGGGTCAGTCCATAAGGAACCAGTCTCTGAAGGACTGGAGGTCCCGGTCCCTGAGGGGCTGGGGCGGGGAGGGTCCGTCCATCAGGATCCGATCCCTGAAGGGCGGGAGAAGGGGTGCCGGTCCCCGTGGGCCCGGTCCCTGAGGGGTCGGAGACAGGCAGTCCATAAGGAGGCAGTCTCTGAGGGGCTGATCCCTAAAGTGCTGGGGGTTCAGGTCTTTGAGGGGCCGGGGTGCGGTGCCTGGTAGCTGTCCCGGTACCCGGTGGCGGTCCTGGTGGTGTGGTGTGACGGTGGTGCCGGTGCCCGGTGGCTGTGAGTCGGGGTTGGGGTTCAGGTTGGGGGTCGGGCTCGGTCCCTCACCTGACGCCGCTGCGCCGCTCCCGCCTCCCCGCGCGCCGCGACCGTTACCTCCAGCGGCGGGGGCGCGCGGCGGACGAGAAAGGGAGCGGCTTCCGATAACCGCAGCCAATCGAGTGCCTCTTCCCCGCCCCTGCCCGCCGCTCATTGGCTCGCCTGAACGCTGTCCCCTCGCCTGAACGCAGCGCCGTGGAGCGAGCGGCGGGTGCTGGCGAAGGCAGAGTGTCTGCAGGCGGCACCCGTAGCGCCAGCGCTGAGGGAGCGGGGGGCGCTCAGCCTGGAGAAAAGCGGCATCGCGGGGCTCTTACAGCTCTCCACAACTCCCTGACGGGAGGAACAACAGGACAAGAGGGAATGGCCTCAAATTGCGCCACGAGAGGTTCAGGTTGCACATCAGGAAGAATTTCTTCGTGGAAAGAGTGGTCAAGCACTGGCACAGGCTGTCCAGGGCACTGGTGGAGTCACCATTCCTGGGAGTGTTCACAAACCTGTAGATGTGGCACTTGAGGACGTGGTTTAGTGGTGAACGCGGCAGTGCTGGGGTTACAGCTGGACTCGATGATCTCACAGGTTTTTTCCAACCNTGATCTCACATTTCCAACCTGAACAAGTCCATGATTTAATGAATTCAGTGGCAAGAAAAACCACGACATGACCAAGCCCCTGTCAACACATTTATTTACAGCAGAAGAGCCGGTGGCCGGGCCGGCTGGCAGCACCACAGTGGGGGCATGTCCCCCGGGAAAACCCCCCCTTTGCCAACCTGCAGCCAAGGCAAAACAAACCTGGAAAAATTAAGACTGTCACAGAAGCCAGTTCCCCTGCGGGATGGCCCTGCTGGGCGCTGAGCCTTCCAAAATGTCTTCAGGCCCCCCCAGCACAGAGCACCCGAAGTCCTGTCAGCACCAATCCATGCCATGTCCTGGCGGAATGTCAGGGTTCAGCCGCCTCTCTGGGGGAGCCGTGCTTGCCCCCAAGATCCCCCTGGCCCTGCCGCCCTGCCCAGCCCTCCCGCAGCTCCTGGTACAGCTCCTGGTGCTCCTCTTTCCAGCGCCTGAATGTGTCCGAGGTGAGCGTGGCCTCTCCCAGCAGCTTTTCCAGGGCCTCCAGCTCCGCCAGCTTCGCCTGCCCAGACCAGGGACAGGTTTTGAGGTGGCCACCCATAGGGAGGGGGCTCCTGGGGGAGTCAGGGGGCTGTGGGGTCCCACCTTGAGCGTGCTCTGCAGGGCCCGCACGGCGTGCACCCTCTCGTTGATGTGGGGGTTCTTGTTGCGTCGCAGGAAGGACTTTCGGCACTGCTCCTGTGTCAGGAAGCGCCGCTGCCCCATGAGGGACACCCCGCCCTGCCTCAGGCACCGCATCAGGCTCTCGAGATCCTCCCCGGCAGGGTCTGGACAAGGAGAGGGGGCACTGGAGCAGGAGGGCAGCCCCAAAACCCTATGGGACTCCCCCATGTATGGCCCTGCCCCGAGGGATCACAGAGTGGTTGGGGTTGAAAGGGACCTTTAAAGATCATCAAGTTCCACCACCGTGCTGTTGCACTAGCCCAGGTTGCTCAAGCCCCATCCAACCTGGCCTGGGACACTTCCAGGGATGGGGCAGCCACAGCTTCTCTGGGCAACCTGTGCCAGGGCCTCATCACCCTCACAGGGAAGAACTTCCTCCTAATATCCAATCTAAACCTACTATTTTTAGTTTAAATCCATTCCCCCTTGTCGTATCACTCTACACCCTTGTAAAAAACCCCTCTCCATCTTTCCTTTAGGCTCCTTTCATCCCAAGAGGGTTCACACTCAAACACACCCCAACTCAAGTTACCCCCTGGCACACCCACAGGCAAAAGGGAGGCCCTAATTTCGGTTCAAGGGTGCACACAAGGTGACAGGGGGACAGATGTCCCCCCCAGCACCTACCCATGGGAGAGCAGGGCCGGGGGCTGCCCTGGGGGCTGCTGGCTGTGCTGCTGGCTGGGGAGAGCTGGGCTTTCTCCGGAGTGTTCTGCAGCCTCTTCCTTGGCTGAGGGAGAGACGGGGCAGGAGGTAAGAAAGACAAGAAACCTCCATCCCCTTCCTGGGATGTCCCCCAGGGCCACTCACCAAGTCACTTCCATGCCTGGGGGACTCATCATCAGGGTCCTCGGCTTCTGTCTCGCTGTAGCAGTCTGGAGGCCACGGGAGAAGACAGAAATTCCCTCCCAGGGCCGAGCATCATCCCAGCTCCCTCTCAGGGAGTGGTTGCCACATTCCCATAAATCATGGGCCAAGCTCCCAGCGGTCCCACGCCAGGGCTGTGGCACCAGGCACAGTTGCCCCATCGGGACCCCCAGCTCCCTGCAGGGTCCCCATCTCCACTGACTCCATCTCCCACCCCGGGATGGGCCCATTACCTTCCTCCTTGTCTGGGACTGCCTGGTGGGCCAGGGTGTACTTTGTCTTGGCTGTTATGAGGCGACTGACCCACCTGGGGAGGGAAGGGACGGACAGGCAGGGGGAGGAGGGTCCTGGCCAGCCCGGGGGGGTGGGGTCGGTGCTGACCAGCACTGGTGGGGCTGTCACTCACATGCTCAGGTCAGCCAAGGTTTCAGCAGCGAAGACAAAGGGCTTGTACCTCTGGTGGCACAGCTGGAACACACTGAGGACAAGCAGGTGGCTGCCTGTGCTGCTGTGGTGACACAGAGCCAGCCCCAAGCCCCCCATCTCAGCCCAGACCAGGGGTCTGGGCTTTTCCCTGCTGTGGGAGATACTCCAGTCCTTGGCCTCATCCCAGGTAACACCAGTAGCACAGTGCAGGTCTTGCTCAGAGTATGGGCAGGGTATTGCAAGGTGACAGCCTTGCATGGATCCCACGAGCCCCCTGGGGACATCAGCAACCCCGTGGGGACATGCACGTGGTACCCAACAGGACTCATCAGCACATGCCCTTGGGACAGCATCCCCTCCTCTTCCACCACCAGGCAGGGGCGAAAGTGAGACAGACCCCACTCACTATTTCTTCTTCTGCTCCCTCGTGCTCTCCAGGTCGTAGGTGGCCACGTTGATGAGTCCTGCAGCCTTCTCATCCTGCAAGGACAGGGACAGCCATGTCCACCACCACCACCATCCCAGGAAATCCCAGTTGCCCAGGTGAGGGGCGAGGACACCCAGTGCCGCCGCTCACATTGGGGTGGTTGTACCAGTAGAGTGTGTGGCCCTTGAGCACAAACCAGCACCGCTTCCACTTCTGGGCCATGAAGCCCACGTGGTCCTTCTTCTTGAGGAGCCACCCATCACAGTCCACCCGGCCCAGGTCCCGGCACGAGACCCGCCGGCGGCTCAGCCTGGTCGCCACTCCTGCCACCGCAGCGTTGGGGGTATGAGGGGAGGGCAGGGGGAGCAGAGCCCCCCCGGGACAGCCCCCTTCAGCCCAGCCTGGCAGGGTCCTGCTCACCTTTCGGTCTGCGTCCCGTCTGGGGGCTGCCCTGGGTGGGGACACAGAGATGGGCATTTAGGGACGATGTAGGGGGGCGAGGGCAGGGCAGTGTTTGCTGAGCCCCCTCAGCAGCACCCACAGCCCTTAGGGACCCCCTTAGGGACCCCCAAATTGCACACCCACAGCAGGAGGCTCAGATGGGAACCACCCAGGCACAGACTCCCACCTCAGGCAGGATATGAAGTCCTGTGTCCCCCTCTCTGACACACCCCGTGTGTCCCCCCCAGCTCTCACCTCCCCAGGGAGCTGGCTGGGCTCTGCACCCCCAGCCCCCGTGGCGGGCGCTGCCCTGGGGCTCAGCTCTGTGGCACAGGGTCCGGTGGCAGCAGGGGTGCCTGGGGGGGTGTCCAGGGGGGTGTCCAGGGGGGTTCCCACGGGGCTGCCACTGTCCCACACCTCCTCCTCTGCAGCACCTGCAAACAGTGAGCAAGGCTGCAGCCTCCCATCCTGGGGGGAGCTGCTCCATCCCTGGACACCCTCTGCTCCCATCCTACCCTGTCCGGACAGTCCTGGCAGCTCCTCCACAGCCGCCCCGGGCAGCCTCGGATCCCGCTCGTCCTCTTCCTCCTCTTCGTCAGTGACGGGATCAGGGGCAGAGTCTGGTCCCGAGTCCAAGTCGGCCGCAACACTGGGGGAAAACGGGACCCCTGAGCCCCAAACCTCCCCGAGCGCTGCGGGGGTCCCACAACCACCCTCCAGCTGGGGCACCCACGGCTCTCCCTGCCTGCCCTGGGAATGGGGCTGGAGGGGACGTGGTGCCAGAGCTCCAGCCCAACTCCTCCAGCCTCTCCAGCCTGACTCCTGCCTGCGCTGCCGTTGGCTCTCCGCACGCCTTTCCATTCCGGGAGAGGAGAAGGGTCATGTCTAAATATAGCTTCAACCCCACTAAAACGTTACCAAGTGAATGAATTACAAAACCCACTTTTTTTTCGCTCCTTAAGACTCCTGGCAGCTACCCAGGCTGCTCACAGGCAGCTGCCGTGCTGCTGGCATCTCTCCCTCTCAAAAAAGGAGCTGGGAAAGGGCCCTGGATGCACCCAAACATCTCATTGCTGGCCAGATTGAGGGTGTTGGGGTGTCGGGATGGGGCTCACCTAGAGGTCAAGGACACGGGGCTGCCCGGGCTCTCGCCGCTCCTGGTGCCGGGGGAATCTGCAGCATCCAAAAATGCTCCCAGGAGCTGTGGATGGAGTGTCAGTGCCAGCCCCATCCCACCGTGGACCCCAGAGCTTTAGGGATCACCAGTGTGATGGGAGATGCCCAGCTCTGAGCATCTCTGCCTGGTTCCCAGCACAGCTCAGTGTGGCACTGGGGCTGGACTGGGAGCACTGGGATCACTGACCTGCTGTCTGGGAGAGGGGGGTGAGCCGGGCAGGTCATGGGGGATCTTCTTCAGCACCAGAGTCACCCTATTCCCCTTCTCCAGCAGCTTCCTCGCCAGGCTGGCAGGTGTCCAACCCACCTGCACATCCCAGGTGAGCCATGGGACACAGACATGGCCCCACGGCTGCTGCATCCCCCAAACCCTCCCCAGCCACAGATCCCACATCCCCCAAATCCTCCTCTGCCATGGCTCCTGTGTACCCCAGACCTTTCCCAGCCATGGCTCCTGCGTTTTGCTGATCACAATTCCTACATCCCCCCAAATCCTCTCAGCTACAAGTCTTTTGTGCTCCCAAATGCTCCCAGTCACAGGCCCCACGTCTCCGCAAAATCCTCCCATCTGCCAGTCCTGTGTGTCCACCCAAATCCTCCCAGCTGCAGGGCTGCAGGTGCCATGTCCCCCCAGATGCTCCCACCCTTAGCCCCAGTATTCCCCCAGCCCTCCCGGCCCTGCAGCTCCCTGTCCATGCCTTCCCTGCCAAATCCAGCAGCACCCTGGAGCCCCCGTTCCCTGCGACTCACCACGACCTGCCCGTTGACCTGCACGATCTCATCTCCGGGCAGGATTTGGCCCCCGTGGGCAGCCAGGACCTGGGCAGAGGCAGCGTGGGAGTGGGGTGCCCAGTCCTGGGTTCTGTCCCCCACTCCCAAGCTGATCCACACTCAGGATCTCTCCCGGACAGGCAGAACCAGGAGGGATTAGCCATTAACCTGACCTTGCACAGCTGCTGGTGGGATCGGGGTGCACAGGAGGCTCCCCCCATGCCCAGGCTGTGCTCACTCATGGGATGAGTGGCACGGGCTCAGCCACAGGCAGCTCCCCCTGCTCTGGGTTGGGGGGCAGGCAGATTAGGGCCCTAAGAGGTTCCCAGGATCCCATGGATGGGGGGTATTCTCCATGGCAGCGGTGACTGAGGGACAGGGTGGCACAGCGGGGGTGAACAGACAGGGTGGGGCAGCCCATCACTCACCCCTGAGGTGGTCGCAGACACGAAGTGCAGGCAGGAGCTGGTGGAGGTGATCTCAAAGCCCTGGGGGGCCGAGGTGGAGGTTTGAGCAGGGGGCTGGGGGGTCCCAAGGCAGAGCGGGGCACTGGGGTGGAGGGAACTCACCAGTCGGGCAGTGAGGAGCGGCTGGGGGCTCCCCAGAAGATCAGAGGGTGCTGTTGGGGTGTGAGGGGATGCTGGGGGGCTCCTCCATGGGCTGGGGGGCAGCGTTGGCGTGTCAGGGGATGTTGGGGGGCTCTGCCAGGGGGGCAGCGTTGGGATGCCGGGGGACATTGCGGGACTGCCCTGTGGGCCGGGGGGCAGCGCCAGCCCCACGCGCTGCAGCACAGCCCTGCGGTCCAGCAGCACCGGGGGGCTGCAGCCCACGATGCTCTCGCAGATGCCCACGATGTGCTGGCACTGCGGTGACAGCGGGGGGGTGAGGGGAGTCCTGGCAGCCCCCCCGTGCCTGGCACCCCCTCCTCACCCAGCACTTACAATCTGCAGGACCCCACTGTTCCTCTCAGCTGCGGGACAGTCCTGGGGTGACGAGACATGGGGATGAGAGTGATGGGGTGATTCCCTGCAGGGTCCCCCCCCTGCACCTCCCCTCACTCCAGCTTTTCTCCCATCTCCAGGTAGTAGAGCTTTGAAGGGCAGGAGAGCATCCAGCTGGTCCCCAGCCCTGACACCGAGCCCATCCCCATGGCCTTGGGGCAGCACAGCTGCCCTGGGCACCCACCGCCTGCAGGGTCTCTGCCAGCTGGGCACAGAGCAGGACGATGTCCCGGCTGGCCGAAAAGTCATTCAGGGTGGAGAAGAGGTACCTGGGGAGGGGACAGAGAACTCAGCCCCCAGAGCAGGGGCACCCAGCACCCAGGGTTACCCTCAGCTGCCCCACACCTGTTGAGCCAGGAGAAGAGTTCCTTGGCAGCCCCGACCAGGTCGATGACACGGGCCAGGAGGGTGAGGGAGGGCGGCCGGGGGGCATCCCCTGCCGACAGCCCCCCCTGCACCAGGCTCTGGATGCCCTGTGCCAGCTCCTGCAGCCTCTCTGTCAGCGTCCGCAGGCTGGTGCTCGCCACCCCTGCGTCCTGGAGGGGACAGGGATGCCAGGGGATGGATGGGCAGGGTGATCTCTGGGGTGCTTCCACACCCCCACCTTCACCCAGCCCAGAGACCCGTGATTCCCACCTCCAACCAGCACAGAGTGCCTCCACGTCCCTCCTCCACCCAATTCAAGGTGCCCTTATTTCCCCCTTCCACACAGCCCAGGGTGCCCCCACATCCCCCCTTTCTCCCTGGATCCCGCAGCCCTCGGGGTGCTGGCACTCACCAGGTTACGGAGCTGCTCCACGGCCTCCAGCAGCAGCTCCTGGTGTCCCAAGGGCCACACCCCCAGTGCCTCCAGGACCCCCGTGTCCAGCCCCAGCAGGTCAGGCCCCGATAGCCCCCAGGCCTCGAAGGGGTACCTCTGCACTGCTGCGTCCAGCCCTGCCACACACAAGCCCCCCGCCAATGTCCCCGCTGGCCCCTGGCCAGGTGACCCCAGAGGTGACCCCTGGCTGATGGGAGGGTCCTCTCCATGCAACGAGTTCACCCGGCCTCAACCTAAATGGGGGGGATGGCCAGACGCCCCCACCAGCCATCCAGGGAATGCCTCTCCCAGGAAGAAGAGATGACAGATGGGAAGTACTGCCACCCCCAGCCACACCAACCCACCCACACGTCCCCAAGCTGGGAACACCCCCCCAGAGCCAGCAGTGGGGTCCCCCCGGTCTGCGGGCAGCCAGGGCCTCACCTCGGAGCCAGGCGGCCACCTGTGGGGGGCCCCAGGAGCCCACGGGCTCCATGGCGGTCGGGCCGGAACAGCGGCGGGAGCGGCTCTCACCTGGGCCGGGCGCGGCTCCCACCTGCGCCGGGAGCGGGAGCCCCATTGGAGCACCCAGGTGCCGCTCACCGCCGTGGCCGCCTGCCCAGTCCGGCCCAGTGCCATCCCACGGGGCGAGGCCCCAGTGAGTCACGGCCCGGATGGTGACGCAGGGCTGCTGGAACCCCCCGGGAAATGACACCCGGTGGGACCCCCCAGCCGCTGCTCACAGCAAGGGCTGAGGCCTGACAGCACTCGTGGCACCAGTGGGAGACCCCCAGGTGCTCTGTGGGTGCAACGCTTGGACACACAGACCCGCAGAAGAGCCTGAGGGAAGCCCCTGCTCAGCCCTGGAGTTTTTGGGGTGTCAACCCCTACCCCAGGCATAATTTGCACCCCTTTGCAGGTGGGGAAACTGAGGTAGCCCCCATATAGGCCTGAAGAGGGCCTCGCCCAGACCTGAGCCCAGCTCTTCAGCCCCCCCCAATCTGTCCTAGGCTGGCGCTGGCCCCCCCGCCCGTGCCCGGGCGCCCGAACCCCCCCGCCCGGCGTGTCCGCTCCGGGGAGCAGCGGGCGCTGATCGCGGCTGACAGCAGCTGCTCCGCGCCCGCCCGGTGCCTGCGCCCTGCCCGAGGGGGCCGCGGGCTGCCGACAGACACGGAGCCCCTCGCCGTGCTTGGGGGCTTGGGGGCGCCCAGCCCCGCTGCTGCTGCCCCACGGGGCCTGATCCCGCTGCTCCCCGTCACGCCATGATCATCCGCCCCCGACGCCTGACCCCGGGGTACTTCCGTCTGCTCCAGGTAAGGGGCGAGCAGGGTTGGGGGGAGCCCATGGGGCCCCTGGGATCCTGCCTGCACTGCCCACGAGGGCTGCTGGCCGTGGGAACCATTCCCAGCTGTATCCCAGCTCCATATTAGCAGCAAGGATGCTGCTGATGTAGCCCCACAAGTGCTGCACGGGGCACCTCAAAAGCCCCCGAGAAGCCCAGAGGGGCACAAAGCCACCCCCATCGCCTTTACACCACCGTGATGGGGATGTTCAGGCCATGGCCCAGGCCCCCTCTCCCCGCAGTGTTGGGGTGCCCCAGGTGCTGCCCTCTGCTCTCCTCTGTCCCCCCACAGATGCAGCTGGCAGCAGGACGTGGGGCTGACCCCGGGGGGCGGCTGCTGACCCCCCTGGCCCTGCTGCTGGCGGCAGCAGGGCTCTGCCTGTCCCTCTACAGCGCCCGGAGAATGGCTGACCCCGCCAAGGCCCCCCCGGAGCCGTGAGGAGGGGGCTGGCGGGGCCGTGGGGACGGTCCCCTGGGGGCTGGCGGGGTCCCCCTCCACCCGCTGGCCCCTGCCCGAGCGGAGCTGCGGCTGCGGCCACTTTCCAGCTGAGCTGCGCCACATCCAGCCCTGCCCGCCATGCCTGGGCACGCGATGCCCTGGGGATGGGGGACGCCTGTCCCCGCTTTTGGGAGCTGGGATGGAGAACGGAGAAGCTGCTTCCAGCTCCAGAGCTGCCAGCTGAGCCCCTGCCCGAGCCACGGGGAGACATCGGGATCCGGCCACCAGGCCAGAGGCTGAACAGACACACAGAGGGATGGCGGAGCCGGGAGCTGCATCCATCTCCACCCGCCACGCAAGCGGAGGGGCCTGGGGATCCCACTGGTGGCCACAGAGCCCCCTGTCCCCGTGGGAACGTGCTGTGGCCGGAGCCCTGCAGGAATGAGGCCAGTGCCGTTAGGTAACAGGGCAGGGGGGCACGGGGCTGGTGACGTGTCCCCTGGGCACGCACATCCCGCTGGGATGGCGCTGGGATGTGGGCTGCAGCCTTCCCGGCCCCCCCGCTGAGCTGCAGCTCTCCATCCCCCGGGGCCGGGGGGACAAATCCGGGCAGGCTGCGTGGAAATAAACCCTTCCCTACCCAGCACAGCTGCGTCGTCTCTCTGCCTTCCTGCTGTTCTAGCCCAGCACGCTGTTCCCAGCGCGTTCCCAGTCCCCAGCTGGGTGGGAGGGATGAATCGGGGACACCCACTCCGTAGGAATTTGGTGGCATTGTCACACAATGTCCCCTAAGGGTCACCAGCAGCATCCGTTGCAGACTCGAGGCAGGGAGGCTGATAACAACCAGAGCCCCAGTCCTCCAGGACCATGACATCACTTGCAGGAGTTGAGTTTTTGGGGACAGGAGTCTCAAAGTGTCCCCGTCAAGGGGACACCAGTGCTTTCCTCTCAAGGCCCAAACCAGCTGCTGCCTGCAAACCCAAATGCTTGATGAAGAGGTCACTCAAGCTCGTATTTCGCCCCAAAAAGCTGCCTGGGAACTCCTGCCAGGAGGGCAGAGGGAGTTTTACCACCCTGCCCAAGCAGGAGCTCTGGGATGAGGCTGTTCCTCCTGGCCCGGACACCTTTGGGTGATGGGGAAGAGCACAACACTGAGGTGTCCCCCCACCCCCTGGGGGGACTGTCACCCTCATATTCAATGCTGCCAGGCTGTTAGTTGACATATTTTAATGGGTAAATCGCTGGAATAACCTCTGACCCAAGGGACAGAGACCCAAAACTGCTCCAAAAGCAAAGAGACAAGTGTACAGACAAGCCAGCACTTGGGGAACAAGCGACTCGTCCCTTTCTGGAGAAGAAGGACACATGGTGAGGGCACCCAGGGTCTTGCTGGCTCCTTCTCCTCGTTAGTGCCCTGGCCAGGGGGGCTGTGGGAGGAGCAGGGTGGTTTGGGCTGGCAGACTGGCCTGGGACACGTTTCTCTCACAAAGCTGAGGACAAAGACGTCCTTACAGAGCCACTCGGCCCCTCAGTCCCCTGTCCCTGCACTCAGCTGGACGCCTCCATGTCGGTGACCTCTTCGAGGGGCTGGGTCTGCACCTCCACCTTCTTCGGGGGGATGTAGGAGCCCATCCCAGCAGCACGTTCAGCCTCCTCCTGCGTGTACGGAGCCTCCCGCAGCTGCTTCAGCCTGGGGGGGCACAGAGGGGGTGAAACTTCCTCCTGCTTCTCCAGAACTGCCACTGCCACCCCCTGAAGTGGGGGCTGCCCCCCCCTTACCTCTTCTTGTGCACCTTGGACCTGAAGTGCTCCTTCATGCTGTTCAGGTCCACGAAGTAGCGCCTGGGGTATAAGAGGGTGGGGCTCAGGGGGACCCCGAGACTGAAGTAGGGGTGGAGAGGGTCCTACTGAGGGGTCGGGGACAACCCTGAGGCCAGTCCTCCACGGGACAGGGACCTGAGCACCCCTCTCCCAGAGGCCACTGACCCCCCGGACAAGGACAACCCCATCCCAGCGGCCAGGAACCTCCGGGACCAGGGCAACCACCCCGCCTCCCTCAGGAACCAGGGACCCCCAGGACCAGGACAGCCCCCCGCCTCCCCCACGAACCAGGGATGCTCCAGGACCAGGACAGCCCCCTCCCAAGGTTGGAGCCCTCCCTCCCAGCCCCACGCACGCGCAGTGCAGGCAGTAGAACTGGGCGCAGCCCGGCAGGTCGGGGTCGATCTCCTGCCGCAGCAGCCGCGCGGCGTTCTCGGGCTTCAGGTCCGCGTGGATCTCGTCCAGGTCGCGGCGGCGCCGCTTCGTCTTCAGCTGCCGGGCGAGCGAGTGCGCCCGGTGCGCTCCGGTGCGGCGGCCGTTCCGCGGCGACATGGCGGGGCCACGCCGCGCCGGGGCCGCG
>WBMZ01007720.1:0-53072 GCA_013400975.1 Atrichornis clamosus
GGACATACCGAGAGAGTCTGTGTGGGATATTATTTGTCCTTTGCACATTCACCCCTTGTGTCTATCCAAAATGGTTTTATCAGTTTTCATGTTTCAGTAACAAACACATCAGTGGCATTTCAGGAATAGGTCCCGACCCGAGGCTCCTGCCTTTCCCCTCACAAACGCATTGCGTGTGTTTAATGCTTGCTGACGATTCAGGCAGAAATCATTCAATCAATTCACATGTAAGGACTTCTTCAAGGGTAGTTTTACCACTTTTTGAGCTATAAACTCAATTATACATTTTCTCTCCCCACTTCCTGAGGAAACTTTCTGCTCCGGAGCCGGGACTGTAACATTTACCACAGCTGAGGAGGCCTCTCATGGCGGCAATCCTGAGGCTGGGTCAGACGGGCTCACTTGCAATTGAAAAGGCAGCCAAGGCTTTCACAGAATTCTGGGATTCCCCAAATGCATAGGAATTAGGTCTTCCTAGGAGACAGCCGTGGGAGGAGCCCTGCCCGGGACAGCCGCTCCCACAAGTCGATCCCGGTACCATACGGACACCGGGAGGCGCTTTAGCCCTCGAGGCTCGGGCAGCTCTTACCCGGGCTGAGGGCTTCAGCTCTTTCCAGGCTCACCGGCTCCCACCGCCTCAGAATCCAAGCTTTCAGCAGCCAGCACTGAAATATGATGGGTTTTTTTAAACTTCCTCCATCGAGGCTATGAAGTTTTAAGTGGAATCCATGGGATTATGAGCAGTGTCACAGATGCAGCCCTCTGCCTACTGTCCTCAGCCCTCAGTGAAGCCCACAGACCTCAGAGCCGCCCGGCCCCTCAAACAGCAGAACCAGCTCTTTTTATGTCCCTGAAATGAGTTTTAAGTTCAATTAGAGCTGTCTGGATGGGCGACCNTTCAAGTTTTTCTTATCAAAACTTGGCATTTTATGTTCCTGATCATCTTGGAGTCTGAAGAAGAAAGCGGTATGTGTAGGCCTCCCATATAGCAGCATTTGCTCCCTGTGTTTGGACTGGCACTTTCAGTCTTCTTTTTCTTCTTTTTTCATTAAAAAAAAAATCCTAATTGAAAGCCCCACAGAGAAGCTGTCAAGTTACATTTATGACAAAGGTAGCTGCTTCTGCAGGTCGGTTTTCAAATCCATGGCTTGAAATGTGACTGACAGCGTGACATGCGCTGACAGGAAAAGAGCTCGTTCAGAAGAACTTTTAAAAATCACTGTTTTTATAATTGATCTGAGGCTCAGGAAATGCAAAGACAAAGATGCTTTCCTGGTTCTCCACGCATTTATAGGCCATGTTTCAGAAAATTAGTTCCTCAGGAAAATTTCTCCTAAGGGCAGCATTTAAGGGTAAGTTTAAGTCCCACAGAGATTTCAGCAATATTGAAGGCTGAGTACAGATTTAAATGCTGCTAAAAGGGTTGATTTTTCTGACAGGCTTTCAAAATCCACTGTTCAGGGAATATGCATTTAAAAAGGGGTTCACACCCCTAAGCTCTGCCAGTGTTGCCAGCAATAATAAAGTGCTGGTATGCAGGCATTGCTGAACCACAAAGTTCGAAAATTTCATCTTAGCTGAAATTTGCTTATGTCTTTTTGTCTGAAATCTCCTTTTCAATACTCATTTTAACTGAAATTAGTATATTAGCATACTTTATCAACTACTGGAGTTCTACCTTTGATTGTAATTAGGTTTGGGTTAGGTCCTGAAAAAAAAAGGCTATTTCAATAAATTAATTTTAAAAGTCTTCATGTCTTAAATGTAATGTATAACTGTGACTTCCATGTATGCTCAGCCACCTTTTTATATAATTAAACAGAAAATCTGTTTTTCCTTATTTTCAAGAGGAATCACTAAGTCAGAAGAATTTTCATAAAGAAATCAAAAATTACCCTTACAAAAATCTTTGTATTTTGGGGTTATTTTATTGTCTATTTTTTTTTCTTCTGCATTTCTTTAAACATTCTGACTGAAAACCCACTTCTACTTTCAAAACTTTTGTTTTCAAAAATTTCCTCATTTAATCAAAGCATGTGCTTTCTCCAAAACCTTTTAGAAAACTCCGTAACAATCAGACCTTGAATTCAAAATGAAAAAATAAAAAAAGTTACGGAGAAAAGGGTAGAACAGATGAGGGAAGAAAATAAGCCCTGACAAAATGCAAGTTCCTTCAGCTGTTACTTTAACACTGCAAACAAGGTTTTCCTTTTCCCAATGCCCAAAGGAAAGGTATGTTTCAGGCCTGCTGGATCCTCAAGCACACCCTGGTACTGCTGGAGAATCATTTTTAAATCCTAGTGCATTGTTGGAGTGTGGTAACTGTACCACAACCAGGCTAAATGTGTTCAACAAATGTGACTGTTCCAGATACAGCATGGTGCATACTGCACCCTTTTGATAGTTTAACAGAGGAAAAGCCACAAGGGATGGTAGCAACCAAAGTTACATCATTATACCTGGTACCAGGAGTATATCTGAGCAGGTGGATCTCTGAGAATGGTGAACATCTTGGCCTTGGGGGAAAGGGGATGCGCTCATTTGGGAGCTTTCCCAGAATAGAAATAATTGGCTCTTTTCTCAAAGGGGAACTGGCTTGTTGCATTGACTGGAATGATGAAAAATTCCAGGTACCTGGACAAGTGTGAAAGAGAAATATGGATTAAAAAGCAAAGCTATTCTAATCCCCAAACTATTAACTATAAATATTTCCATTTATTTGTTACATGTAGGATGTATCTCCAGGTTATATTTATATGCCTGTAAATGGTGAACATAACTGAAATTCGATGTAAGGATTTAAAACCACCAGGACTGTGTGGTTTTTTATAGATAAAGCTTCAGTCAAATAGAAGTTACTGGTGTTGTGACTATTTTATAGCAGAGTAAGGTGAAAAACAGATATCCAGGTTTCCACTCCAGTGCCAGTAGAACTGCTGTGCTACACTTCCTCTCAGAAGAGCGCAAAGTAATCGATTTATTTATCCCAGCAAAAAATACCTGAAATTTTACTATTTCCGTAATATTGATTTCTGCTCACTGATGAGCTTTAAAAGGCCCTGATTTACATCACACTCACTTCATATTATCAGTTCACTCATGGTCTACACCCAGAGTAGCTTATGACTTCACACATAGTGACAGAAGCAGTGATACAGTGAGATATTTAAGAAGTTCAGGTACTAATTATTGGAGACTGGGCTGGCTGAAAGATGCCTTTTATCTGCAGGGCATTGCAAATAGACAAGTCTAATCTGTTAAGCTTCAAAACTCAAGCTATGGGTTCCAATCACAAACTAAGTCTGCTTCTCCCAGACCAAAAATGAGAAAAACAAGAGAAATATAGATACGTGAAGGCTTGTTGTTCCTAAGAAATAAGAAGCATCTTTAGATGCTGCAATAGTTTGCTTTGTTTATTTGAGGGATTCCTCCTTCCTGTTTGACTTCCGATAAGAAAGTGCTGTAGAAGCAGTTCTTTTGGAATTCTCAAGCTAAACCCAGCAGCTCCATTCTGTCTTATGTTTGTCATGAAATAAACATTATTGGTATCTGAAAAAGAACCATGAACAGCCGTGCTAATTATACCAAACCAGCACCTTTATTTAATCACCCTTTTTATCATTAACTAAATAGTAAATTGAGTATTTACACAACATATTTTTTAAAAATGCAGATTACACATAACTCAAAAATCTGCACCTGCCTAGAACCATTACAGCCCATGTCCTGTGTTGATAAAGAAATGCAGTTAAGGTAGCCTGATTGTATCAAGTGATTTGCAGTGTTCCTGACAGAGGCTGCTAGCAACTTGTAATCCTCAAACCCAAAGGGACAAAAGGTGGCGGGGGTAGATAAATATGTGGCCACAAATGTCTTGTACTTGTTTGTGCCACAGAATAATCCTCCTCATCCTCATGTCGACAGAGAACACTCCATCTTTTTAATATGAAGACAAAAGAAAAATGCAGTAGTTTTTATCAATTTGCTACATTCAAGTAATTTCCTTACCAGCTGATGCCCTTACATTAGTCATCTGCATCAAAAAACCTGCTGTTTTCCGAAGAGTCTTGAGCCATGGATATTACCAACCATGAAGAATGGGTCATTAGGAACCAGCACAGAGCAGCAGCACCTTTTGAAAACAAAAATAAGGCAAAGCAAGTCAGCCCCAAGAAACAAGAACAACACATTTGTCTTGGTTTTCCTTAAATGTAAGTATTCTGACAGTCATGAAAGAAAATCTATGGTCTCAATAGACTATCTAAGTCAAAATTTTACTCCTAGTTAACATGGACAAGATGTTAAATCTCTAATTTATATTTTTATCTCATTTACAGAAGGGGAGTATTTTAATCTTGGAAGTATTGAATTAGGTATTGAATATCATACATTATTCTGTGAGAGGCTTTATCAGAACTTAAGTTTTAGAGTAAATTTGGCTTATTCTTATCAAAACATAGACACTATTGAAGAAATTCCTCCTCTAGTAATTCAAACAATGCTGATAACTTTGTATCTCCATGTTTTAGGCACCCTTTCTGTAAAAAGGAGGTAAAAATGCTTCCCAGGGACTGTTCTGTTGTCAACTAATCAGATACATGAGGCACATTTACATAAGTGGTTTCCATGATGTGATAATAATAAGGGAAATCATGGGTTATAATGCATTTCATTTCACTATTGTTAATTTTATTGAGTCCCGTTTAATGGAATTATTTCTGTTCACACTGTTATCTTAGCCTTTCAAAATACAGTATGAACTTGGCATTTAATTAATTTAATTAATATTCCCTTTGCCTTTTCACAGGATTATTAAGAAAAATAGAAATACAAAATCTAGCAGTTGATCATGAGATACTAGAACAAGGCCACTTCCTGAGTAAAGTGTTCCTCACTGCCTTTTGTTTCATTCTTTTGCTCATTTAATTAGTTTCATTCCCTTTTGTGTGTTTCAACCTACTGTAAAATTACTGTACACTTATGATATTTTCTACAGAATAAATTAATATTGCCAAAATCCAAGTGGGGATAAATTAAGTATGCCCTCGAACGGCTAATATCAGCTATTTCCTAATTTTTGAGGCAGTGACTGCTGATATGGGTTTAATTGAATCCATTTGGATAATATGTATATTCTTGTACATAGACACGCTTTTCTCAATTATCTTAATATGTGTTATACCAACTATGACTATGTCTACAGGGAAAATATATTACTGAAGTTGTTATTTAATAATTAATCAGATATTAATCACAGCTTTCTTGTGTTTCCAGCCAGCTCAAGCATTAATGCTTTTTTTAATATTTACCAAGAAGTTATGTTTTTATATAGATCTTTTTCCAATAGAAAAAAAGTGTTGAAAATGTATACAGACACAAGCCTTTTATTTTTAACCATCCTATTCAATAATTCTCTCTTCTTCCTTTAATTTTGCATCACATAAAATCTATTGGTTTGCATGAGCGTTTTCAAGAATATATAAATGGCTTAGAACGTACAACTCTCATTTTCAAAATCTGTGCTTTAATTTCAGAGTACAATTCACATTTGCAGTTTTAAATGACAGCTCCTATTTTTAGGTCTCCCAATTGCTTTAAATCATTTTAACCTCAGTACCTCAAAAGTGGGGGGTTTTTTCCCCTGTTCTTCCTCTCTTCACCATAAGATTTAGAATTTCTTTGATTTCACCAGATCCAGCTTCTCCAGATAGCTACAGTAAATGCTGACTTGATCATCTTGGTGCTATGCCTGGCTGAAAATAGGCATATTTAGTGAAGTGAAACAGGAGGAGATCAATAAAATATCTGTGTTGTTGGCAGAGTACTTCATATACTGTGCTTATGTGCTGTACATAAAGCAGCACTGTAAAAGCTGAAAATAACCTTCCAATTGTCTCAAACAGACATTAATCACTTTGCTTAATATTATCATTTGCACTTGATACAAGACCAGCCAGTACCAAGCACACAGCCAGGAGATAGAGAAAGATGGATGCACATTATAAATATTAACTAACACATTTTTAGGCTATAAACTCACTTTGTATCCCTCTCTTCCTGAAGGATTTATTCTCCAACTTAATAACGGTATACATCCTGCACCATAATGGTTCTCTTTGCTTTGTAGGTGTTTTCTCACCTCATGATATCTCTTCCCAAGCTTCTTCCTGTAAGACACCGAGCTGAATCTTATCCAGAACTATTTTGCTATGTGCCCATAATGGCAACAGTATTTCAGAATATTTTTGGAAGTCTGCTGAAACAGCTAATTAATCTCCTCTTTTTTTTTTTTTCCCCCCCTGAAAACTTCAGCAGCATACAAAATTATGTGGTGAAATAGGGATCACAGTGGAAAACAGATGTTGTGTTTGGAACTGACCTTTTTGGTAAATAAATAACAAGGAAACAACTATCCTTCGGGCTGGTGGCATTACTCTGCTGCCCCTGTGTATTCAGCTTTTTGCACAGCAGGAACGAGAAGGGAACACTGTGCTCCACCTCAAGGTGAAGCGATCAGTTCCTCTGGGAGGGTTTTTCAGGCTGGCAGAAGGGACACAACATGTGCTTACTTAAATCAGGGATGAAGCAAAGAGGAAGGAACATTATTTTTAGACTAAAAAGCTTCCAGATCTCTGGTAGAAGAAGGTATGTTTAAGGTGACTGGACTGAAGCTTCATGCCAGGTGATTTCTGCACACAGACCTTTCTATTCTTCATTGATTCTAACTGTGGTTTGGGGACATATTTTAATAGAAATAAACTATTATTTGGGAAAGTTCTGCAAAACAAGACATACAAAGGGCTTGATCTCAAACAACAATACATAGGATTTTTTTCATCATTTTCTACTTGGCTTTTTAATTTGCTTTGCACCTTTTGTTTCTGTATTTTCAATTCTTACATTTTAGCTTGTATCTGAATTCTTCAAAGGCCTTCCACAGGGTACTAAGAAAGTTAAACCTAAATTCTCTTTCTCTAAATGACAAAAAGCTCCTAATTATTTCTGTTTCCTTAAACCTAAATTCTCTTTCTCTAAATGACAAAAAGCTCCTAATTATTTCTGTTTCCTTAAACCTAAATTCTCTTTCTCTAAATGACAAAAAGCTCCTAATTATTTCTGTTTCCTTAAACCTAAATTCTCTTTCTCTAAATGACAAAAAGCTCCTAATTATTTCTGTTTCCAAACCATAATACTATTGGAGAATGATTTTGTTCATAAATAATAGAACCTTTTCTTCCTAAATATGTGAGATCAACCAAAATTGTTACCTTGTTTACATTTTACCTTCATTGCTTCTCAGTACAATATAAAATAAATTTTCCTGGATCTTGTAATTAGAGAATTTAATATATCTGCACAGAAAAGTTATAAAGAAGTAGGTTAATTCAAAAGTTTCATATGAGTTTCTTCTCTCTCCCTTGATCCTCTATACACAAAAAGTATAGAAGCATGAACTCCAGAAAGTGAGAAACAACTGTCCCTTTGAACTTAAGAAATGCTATCTAATGCTTTTTAGGTTCCTAAATAAGAAACTTGTTTTGGATTTTCTCAGTAAGATGAAATACGTGTCTCTTTCTTGTCCAGACTTGTCCCTGTAGACAGGAGATTTGCTGAAGCTCATCACATTTGGAAGTGTATGTTCTCCTGAAAATGAAGGAAGTTTAGGATCCCAAACCAGTTCTAGTTTGAAGGTCACTGCCCACATTTATCACCTCTTAAAGGCCTTCCCAGAATCCATAAAATAAAGGCTTTTCTAGATATTTCTGAGAAGAATACAGTAAATTAAAACTTGGTACAAGTCAGCAGCTTCCCAAATGGTTTATCATGATATTTAAATAATTGCAGCAAGACTCTCTTTTCCCTCATAAGGTGAAAGAGTGGAAGGAAATGGGATGGAGAATCTAAGTGTATGTTGAAATTTTTTTTGTGTGAGATTTTATTAAGAAGCAAACATTTAACTCGACTCATAACTGAGGAACTTGCTGAAGTCTGCTATTAGTCATCTCCTCCTAGTAAGATTGCTTTCCTGAAGTACCGCCTCAGGACCACAAATCCCTTAGACAAAACACTGGAAGTGCAAAAGAACTGCTCTAAATGGATTGATCAAATAAATACCTAGATTGCACTTGAGAGCTAAATTTGAAAGCTCACTTATAACCTGTAAATATATGCATTTTTGAGTGTAATGGAGATGTCTTTTCCAACAAGACGTGTGTGTATAAAAGTAATTGCAGAGCATAGCACTCTAATATGCTTTGTGAAGTCAAAGCTAACAAGTTATAAAGAGACTGAAACTTCCTATCCTCTATCCCACAATCCCAAAGGAATAAGATGCAATCAGTTTACTTTATTAAGAAATGTTATTAAACCAATCAATCCATGAACTAGGACTTCTATGAATCAAAAATAAGCATTGTTCCTGCATGCTGCAACACCCTATATATCCTTTAAATTAACTTTTAAATCACAAAAATACCCCATCTTGGGTCTGGTCTCCAGAGCACAGCTGTATGAAAGAAGACTCAGGGTAGTTTTTAAGTAAAACTTGCACAAAAGGAAAAATAAATGGTGAACAACTGTGTTTTGACATGGGCCACTTTCTCTACATCAAGTTTGCTCAGAAGATCACAGTGGAGCACAAAAGGATGCATCACAAACTCCCAGCACACTGACTGATGGAAAACTACATTTTGAAAGACTGGCCACTATATCCACTAAACTTTTCTTACTCCTATCTGGAGTTCTTTAGTTTTCTGAGGGTTTTTTTAAAGAATGATAGTCTTCAGAGGGAGCATACTACAAAAGTATGTGAAAGGAGTAGGGCTGCAATAAATCCCCAGGAAAAATTTCCTGTGGAAGAGCACTGAGCAGTAGGATATGAAAGACAGGCAGCTTCTCAGATGCTGCACAAAACTTGAATTATTTAGACCAGACAAAACACTCACCAAAATTGATTAGATGAGAAATAATAAGGTCAGAGATAATATAGATGCAAGAAGATGGTTATTAAGCCTCTTTGACTCTGAATCACTGGCAAAGAAAAACTTGTTTGTGGTATTCTGGTTTTGACTTCACTTGAGTCACTTCCCATTCATTAATTTAGAAATCTCACAACCGTTACCAAGAGCAGCAAATATGCCTCTCCAAGTCCTATAGCATCCCCCAGACAAGTTACATTGAAGGTCTTATCATGCAGATTTGCCTTGAGTGGAAAGCTGGGCCTCTCCATCCTGGAGCACACTGAGCTGTGTTTCTATGGATATCCTTTTACAGTCACACTTTGCTCTTCAATAGGAGGATTAAACAGAGGTTTAGCAGGGCTCCACCAACGTACAAGTCACCCAAAGAAATAATCTTCCCTAGGTGATGTATGGTTGGGTTACAACACTCCTCATACTCCAGGCACTTTTGCAAGGTGGTGCAATTATGCACTATCCCACTCCCAAAGCCTCATCTAAGCCTCATGCTACTGCAGTAAAGCAGACTTGAGCCTATTGATTAGATACCTATTTATGTTATAAAGGTACTTTACTATAAAAAGTCATTCTTTAAAAAAAAAGAAATCCTATTTCACTGTGGGAAACAAAAAATCTGTTTTTAAATGTTTTAACCTAAATAAAATGATCAGTTTGAGAAAAATTAAGTAATATGTCTAATAAAATCATGAAATGCAATTTTAAGCTACAGTGAGCTGAGTAAAATGTGGCATAGGAGCTTGCATTTTTTATTAGAGCTCATTAATCTTGTTAATGACTTATTGAATATTGCTGCACATTGTAAAAATTGATCCCAGTGGCTACATTGTTGTCTACTTTAGCAACCTCTTCCAACAGCCATGCTTAACTGACTGAGTATTTCCCCAGTCCATTCTCTGCAACATCTCAGGGAACACTGCAGCAGATGTGGTTTATGGCTGGGAATGATTTAAAAGGTCTCACATTGTTCTGAACTGAACAGGAATATCTATATTTCCCTCCGTACATGGACAAGAAGAATATATGTATACTCAAACCAAGTTACCTGTGAATGCAAACCATCAGCTGTGCTTTCTCTAGATTGCTGTCCTGACTTAGCCTGAAGTTCTATTTTTGATGTGGAATATTTCAATAAATCTTATGTGTAACAGGAGAATTTCTGTCCCAAGCTTAAGAAGGGTAAGCACACACCCTATTTGAGGAAGGGGATCCAGCAAGACAGACCCAATAAATCTGATTTTAAATGAAGAAGGAAAAGCTGGCATAGGATTAGTGCCTGTTAATGCTTTTGTTGCCCAAACTGTCATGCACATATTTGTTTCTTTTGAACAAATTTACTGAATAGCAAAAGTTAACAAACCTCTTCATTTATAATTCCTTGTTTAAATTGAACTTACACATATTTAGGAACAACCTGGATATAGTTAAATACAAAAGAAAGTTCACAGTACACATTAAAATTAATTATTTCAAGCCTTCTTTCTAAGTCAAGCAGCAGTAGCTGACAGTATCATTAAATACTATCAATACTATCTATTATCAACTCACAATTTTAGTAGGAGGTAAAAGGAGGACTAGGAGAACAATTTGTCCCTAAAAAGGGACAGAATTTGTAATAAAGACAAACCCAAACTACTTCAGATAATATATCGCTACAGGAAACACACTATTAACTGCATCATAATTGATTTAATTCCAGTAATTACTAGATAAGTAGCACTGTTGCTTTAGATATTAAAAAAAGAGGCATATTTATTAAAACTGGAATCTATATTCCATAAAGCATAGTTCTTTTATTAAGCATGGCATTGGTCTTTCTAGCTTTGTCATACCAACTATGAAGTACCTTTTTATTCAAAGTCTTTGGATTTTTCTAAATTCTCCAAGCAGATTCCCTTAGTAGGTCAAAATCTTTTACTTCATGGACTTTCCCCAGATATATATTGCTGAAAATGAAGCAAGAAATCACTTCCATCTAATTTCTCTCACAAACCCCTTTATCATTCATACTCTCATTTATCATGTTCCATGGGCACACAAGATTTAAATAACAATAGATGGCAATTAATAATTGAAACATCCAGTTTTAATAAGAAATTAACTTCTATTTTATCTCAGAGTTTTCTACCTCACTGCTGCAGTTTTTGTAGGACTTTTTCCCATTCTGTTTTTGCTTATGAAAGTCAAGAATCCTGACAAAATGTTGAAGTCAGTGATATGCCTGCTGAAGCAGTTCCCTGGAAAGTACACCATGCCAAGGGTAACCTAAGCAGATATGATGGAAACAAGCAAAAGCTGCACACCTGTTGCTATTGTTTGAGGGGGAGGATTCACATTTCACTAAAATACCACATTTTATGTTCTCGAGATTAATCCTATTACTCTTTGGCTGGAATCCTGATGCTGCTCCCATTTAGAGGACAGCACATTTAATCTTATTTTTATATGGCTCATAAAGCAGATGAAGTCTCTCTATATATGTCACAAAGTCCTGTGTTTGCCACAGCTCCCTGTACAGGAGACAGAAGGTGCTGTTGTGGAGTAAAAGCATTTTCCAAGTGGCCAACAGTTTCAGGCTGCAGTGTGTGGCAAACCTTGCTCTCCGATGGGGTTCCCAGCAGGAATGATCCCAGTGCTGGAATAGATTAGCTTGTTTGGTTTACATTATTACTCTGTATAAACCCTTTGCACAAGTTACTAGTTTAATTTTTGGTATTTCAGGTGGCATTATCAATCTCCTCAGAGGAAATGGAAGTGGTTGCTGTTCTGCACCCTTCCTTTCTTGCTTGCACGAGCCAGGCTGTCACTAGGATTTAGCAGCACTGTCAGTCAGGGGACCAGGCACTTTGTTTTCCAGATCTTTCCCTGCTGAAGTTGGAAAGCATTATGGATATTTACAAAATGAAGGAACTCCAAAAAGTTTAGTAATGTACTTATATATATTTTCTTTTCTTTACAGTTAGCTTTACTTCTAGGTGGATATCCTTTTACTACAAGTAGATGAACTTTCTTTATTCTCTTCTTGCCCTTCCACTTTAAATTCTGCATTGCCCTCCAATCTGGACTGTACACAATTCCACCTGTGTTTCTGCAATGTCCTGCAGATCTTATCACCTCACCTGACAGTCCTCCAGTAATTGCAAGCTCCCCTTTAGCACCGTGTCTGACTAATGCCACTAAGCATTTTTCATTTTCAAAAAACCAAAATCTCCTAAAAATATTTTGCTACTATTGAAAAGCAAGTTTCCTGGCATTTTATATTTCTTAGAGACTAAGTAAAAGTACTGTAGCTCCACTGAGTTAATGGGATCTACTCACATTTAGCCTGATGACAACATGGGCACTTGTTTTTATATCAGTTTTCCCACTGTACTAATTTTAGTGCAATTCCCCCAGGGACAGTGGAGATGAAGAGGATGCTGACAATCCTAACTAAATTCTAGCCAGAAAGTGCAGGAAATTGACTGCATTTATACTGGTGCTACAGATCACCTTCCACTTAGTGCAGGAAGCCATGACACATCTGCCTTCTCTGTGATAACCTTCACCTCAAAGGAGCAATCCAGCTCTGCATTAGTGTCAAAGTGTGTAAAAAATGCTCATCTGTCCCAAGTGACTCACTTGGATCTATACGGAAACCACTCCGAAAGCAGGTGAGATATGGAACTGTCACAGCTCTGCTGGTATCCCTGAGTCACTGTGGAGAGAGAAATATTGTCACAGATTTAACAACAGAACAAGGGAAAAAAAGGGGCAGGCAGATGATGCAAAAGGAAGATCTAAAAGCCCACCTCAAAAAGGCACCAATGGTTTCATATAACAGTAGTTGCACCAAATTAATTTATAACCAAAGAGAAGAGCAGCATAAACCCTTCACACACACAGAACAGACATTCAAACCAATTGAATCATCAAAAGGTAAAGAACACTTGCTCAGGGCTTTGACCGTGAGCCAAGTGTGTGTTTGTTTGTATCAATAACAAAACAGAAGTTATTAATTGTGGCTGCTCATGATGATAACTGAATTCACTTGTGTCCACATGTCAGGAACATAATTTTATTTTCCATGTCTGCCTGAGATTTTTCTACTTTACTTATGCTACATTGGGCTCTGGGCACATAGTTGTCAAAACAGAAAAGATAACAGAGATGGAGAATAAATTGATTAGGGCAGACCTGCAAGAGACTGGCACAGGAAGAACCAACTGGGAGAGAACTGGGATATTTCAAAAGGTGAACTGCATGAAATAATGCAAATTTAAAGGAATGTTTCTTTTCCATGGTGTTTTGTGTCTTCAGACAATTACTAGCAACACTTAGCAACACTTCCAAACGAAGCAAGTATTTAAGGAATGAAAATACCAGCTACTACTCCAGTGGGTTACAGACAGTTGCTGGCAATCTCAATCTGTGTGTGACAAGGTACTTATTATTTGCTGGGTTGGGAAGGAAATTCCAGCCTCTTTTCTCCCCAGTCTGCATATTTTTGTCTAACAGGCCAGGGACTATAGAGATTTTTATTCCCTCTCTTCCTAAATGGTAGGCATGGATGGCTGTCCTCAACTGGATTAACTGCATTTCTTGTGTATTTCTTAGACAGAGGGAATGGACATTGGTCTGGCTTTGGCCCCCACCCCTCCAGGTGGGTGAAGAAAAATCATTCCTGTTCCTGTTTTAGTAGGAATATCTAGTTTGGTTCCTTCCTCAGGAACCAGTTAAGAGCAACTCACTAAGGTAAACTGCACAGGAGTCTGCCAAAATCCTAAATTTTTCATCTTCACTAAAGATTAATCTAGAATTAATTCAATACTTTTCATAGCCATGTAAAAGAAGCATATTTTTCTTAATAAATATATGATTTAATAAAGAAATTAAGAAAAAATAAGTCTTTGAATTACAACTTAGAATTTTCAATTAAAAAATAGCTATAAAAATAAAGACAAGGTTTGCCCCACTACATTACAGTCTCTCAAACCATTCTGATCCATAAATGTTGTAGTCAAGATTCATCTACCAGACCTTTTTTCCACTAGATGATTCCATCATTGATTTGATATATGAAGCAATTTACATTAATAACCACAACATTACACAGATTATTTCTTTTATAATGAAAGCAGAAAAATATCAAAACCTTGCCAGAAACTGATATTAAAGGGTTTCTAAAGCATCACATTTAAATAGCTGTAAAATAGTTTAACTGTACATTTGGTAATGCAAATCTAATTGTTTCAGAGGAATTCTCAGATTCTTTAAGGTATGCCAGAACTTAAGAAATCCAATCATAAAACATTCTTTCCCCCCTCCTGGACGTTTAGAAATTATGAGGATACTTTTCTTAACTGGTAGGGCAAAAAAAATTAGAACATATGCCATCACTTGCTTCTGCTTAATTTTTATGTCATAGCACTGTACAGCTTCATGCATCATGTTCCTATTAAAATCTAATTCCTGTGTGCAAGTAAAAAAGAAAAAGCACACTGTGAAAACAGTGGATGCAGTGATGAAAACTTGTAAGGTAAAGGAAACAACTAAAGCACAAGACAAAAAAAAAAAAGTAAAAAGATAATGAACTAATTAACATTCTAAGGATTAATTTAGCCACAGAACATCTGTTTTCACATGTCCCTCTGATGAGATCCAATGCGAAGGCCTGTGCTGGTTAGCTTTGAAGTTGTATTTTATTATCCAAGAGGAGGTTCTGCGTACAGATTTTGATAGGGATTATGGATATCTCAGTAACAGAGGGACCCCTGGGCCCCTTGTAACTACTCTTAGTTTCTTTATTTCCACTTGCCTTCTATCTATCCATGCAGCATTCTCTATTGCTTGTTGAAAAATTCTCCACTGGGGACACGTATAGTTTATATTCTATTTTAAGAACAGTAAATGTTCCATCCCTCATCTGATTTGTGCATGAAACAGGACATTTTAATTCTTCTTTCCCATATATATTTCAGCCTGTGGTTTGCTGAGTGCTGGTGACTCTGAGCTGGGCTGGTGACAAGGCTTTCACAGTTTTCTATCAAAGAATACCCATGTAACAATTTAATTATTTTAACACAGCAAATCTGATAAATTCACACTGACCACACTAATAAAAAAAGTCAGACTTAATGACTAGCAAAAATAATTAATGCACGTGCATGCACACACAAAACTGCCTTTGTCAATTAGGAATCAGGTGGGCTTTCAGCAATGGTGACACTGACATTTATTTAACTGCACCTGTTAAACGTGGAACAGATTTCTCAGGCCTTCAGCATTGGCCTACCTAGACCTCTTTATGAATACAAAATTATTTTCATTAATGAACTAAAACAATCCCACCACAATTAATAAGTGGCTTGTTTTCCTACCTGCAGGTAACGCAAACTTGCAGGTCATTAACTCCTCTCCCACTAGATAATGTCATTAACATGTGCAATAAGCACAACACAAGGATGCTTTCCATTACTCTGTGTTATTTCACTGAGCATCACAACTAGGAGATAAAGCACTGAATTGATAGCAAAGTCATTTCAATTCACCTACCCCCAGCTAAACATTAATCAGTCTCTAACTTGGTCATCATATCAAAATAATTTCCCAGAAAAAAAACCCTCTAAACTTGTTGACTGCAGAACAAATTGAACCAGGAAATAGCTTTTTGTATTTTTAAAGGAATAATTGATTCTGGGGCTCTATGGTTGCTCGTCAATACAGCAGTAATTGGAATCATCATGACTAATGCCCAGATCATTTTACAGGCCTTTCGTATTTGCATAAGCATCTCCTCAGCCAGAAGGTTTCCCCCACTATTGGGGGAATTCGCTGTTCAGCCACATATGCAGTTCTTGTTAGGCAGAGCGAAAAATCCTATGTATGCTGTAGTTTATTAAAAACATAATTTAACTTGCTGTTAAAGTACCATTTTGAGCGTGTCTGATTATGTGGGCCCTCATAGTGAAACAAAAGTCTCTTTTTTCATCCTGGGTGTATTATTGGTCCTTCTTGCCACTTTTATATCGGAAAAGAAAGATTTTAAAAATACCTTCCACCTTCTTATTATTCCCTTTTTGGAAGTGCCAGTTTGGACCTCTGGCATCTCAGTGCTCCCTTTTGAAAAACCTGAAAATAAAGGCCAGTGTAGTCTGTCCTTGTCAGAAAGAGTCATTATCCCACCTTCTGCATAAATCATGTGGTCCTCCTGCATCTTCTGAAACTCTCATATTTATTAGCAGACTAATAATCTGTTCCTCAAAGACTTTAATGCATTCCCTTGCCCTCAACTTGTACCTGCAAAGCAATTGTGATTCCAGTTGTGTCACTGTTAAATATGCCATTAATTACTTCAGGAAGACATTATACCGTGCTCAGAACAGACTGTAAACATTTTATGTCATTAGGTAATGCACTGAGGCTGTTTTTAATGCCATAACAGCTCTATTTATATACTATGTTGCATAATTAGCTACTAATGAGGCTCTAACTTTCACTGCTGTAAGGCCTAGATATCTGTTGCTCTCTCAACGAATTCATTTTTGCTGTCTCATTAACACACTAAAAAACCTGAAAATTGTATTTTAATTAAAAGCTAAACTACCTCTGTCTGGAGACACTAATGAACAGATGCACTCCAAGGGAAACACAAGAACTTTGTCAGTCAAGAGGACAAATACCTTGCCAAAAGAGCAGCACAAAAAGATAACACAACTTACCCTCTTATTTTGAAGGGAAGGATCTTCTCTACTTTCTCACATTTCCTGCCTTTTTTCTGTATCACATTTCCTGCCTTTTTTTCTATGGCTGCAAGGACTAAAAACATACCAGTAGAAACTCATCTAATTACACGCCTTCACAACCCCTGCAATAAAATCATGAGTACTGACCACAGTACTGCATTTCCTGACTTCTGCAAGCACTTTCAGCAATTAATCAAGTAGCATTCTCAAATACATGCAGTCATCAGGTTTGAAATCTACTGGAGAAGGAACAGCGTCCCACTAATCTTATCAACACAAGTGCAAAGGCAATTGATTGTCCATGTTCCAGTGGTAGAAACACAGACTCCATTTTTTAAAAGGATCTCGTAACACAACATAAAAATAAAATGGAAAATGCCATTCAAATGGATGAACAAAGGTGTCTCTTGAATTCACCTCACCATTTTCTAGGTCTTGATAGGGGATATATTACAACTTGTTAAAAGCCTGTATTTTTTGTTTATTTAAGACTTCTCCTTCAGCTACACAGCCCTATTAGGTTTAGCAGTCACAGAAAGATCCATCACCAACCACTAAGATCCTTACCCACACTTTTTAACTTCAGCCCATCACTGCCTGTAACTACTACTTCTTATGCATCAGACAGTAAGTTTTCAAGGTCAGTAAATCCTCCAATCAATTAAAAAGGTGTGCCTCATCTTATACATTTATTTGCTTTTAATAAATTGCAAGCAAAATTCTGGTTTTGTATCAATGAGAAATTAAGAGCCAGACTTCCAAAGAGTGGAAGTTAAACATCTACACATTTTTAAAGAACTTATTGGGAAGCCATCTTAACATTTAGGTTTCTGAAAACCTTAAAATAGCTTCTTCATAATGGTCTGTTGCAATCTAAGTAACTCAGGGAAAATATTTTAACTTACAATTCAAATATTTCTTTAATGCATGTTAACTAACTAAATCTTTTTTCAGCACCTACTTCATATATCCAGAATGACTATTGTTAATGATTCAGTCCCTAGAAATAAACCATGATGTTTCCCCTCATACTGATTCCCTCAAGTAATGTTCCAAACTGTATTAAAGCCCTGTGAAAACACATATCCATCTGCAAGCAAATAACCAGGAGCAGGACAGTAAAAATAACAATTCAGATAGGAGAGAAGGACCACAGATGAAGGAAGCAGCACTTTTGAAACAATAGAACAGTTCTAGAAATATTCAGGAAGAAGTTCTAGTATACTTACCTGTAAGTTCCCATAAGATCCTACAATTAGGTGACAAACAAGGGATGGTATTATTCTTACTGGAAATTCTTGATAGAATCAGAGAAATACAGTGGAGGGAAGATAATCCTGTAAAGATTTCTGGATTAACTGCCTGCTTCCCTTGCAAACACAGGCTTCTGAACTTGCTGTTCTGCCTCACTTCTTAGGATAATTGGAAGCTCACTTAGTAGGTGACACCAGACCCCTATACACTGCTAAAAGTTTTGGTTCTTAGTCTTAAATTCAGGTACTTCATTCCCATCTCCTTAATGTGTAGAGTTCCTTAATCTCTTATGAAGGGTTTTCCTAATATTCAACTAAGTGGTGGATATTGGGAATGCTTAGCAGCCTATTCTCCTTAAGATGAAAATCGAAAGTAAGCCAACTTAATTAAGAATTAATTCCCTTTAAATCACAGCCCAAATTTTTTTCTCTGATCAATTATTTGTGTCATGAAATGATTTACAGGACACAGGGGCAAATTAATTTAGGTGATAAAAGTGATTTCAACTCTCATCAGAGATATTCTATCCTGCTCTTTAAAAAATCACGTATTAATGATAAGTTTTGGTCTACTTACAAGACTCTGTGTTTTGACTTTGATATTTCTTCACACAGACCTCCAATGCCATTTTCATTCTATTACAATCCCTTCTCTTTTCCTGCTTGAAGGGATAATTCTGAAAACTGTGTTTTAAAAAAATGCATTACCTACTTAGGAATCTCTGAAAGTCTTTGGAGTTCAGCTGCTGGAAAAGTACTGGCTCCTTTCAAACACTTCACACCAAAACTCTGAATATCAATAAAGTTCCAATGAATTAACACAATTATTGCCCTTCAGTTGAATAACTCAACCCCAGTGTTGGGGTTTTATTTGTGGTGAATGAAAGATTGTGCTATATAAGCAGCTGAATACATGAAGACAGCTACACAATTACATTAGAACATTTTAACTTCTGGATACTACTTTTTAACTCTCTTTATTTGAGCTTTTGGATCCAGCAGTCAGAGGTAGTCGCAGCTGCTAATATTTTACTTTTTTTAAAAGCTTGTGCAAACAAAAGGGGAGTGCTAAGAAATAAGTCTTTCTGACAAAAAGCAAATAATAAAAACAAAACCTTCTTTTACAAAGGCTGAGCAAATAGGATTAGAGCAGCAAAATGCTCTTTAGGCAAAAAAACTTTTTAAAGTATTTTAATGTATTCCAAATATCAGTATAGTAGGATATGAGACAGATAGTAGTCTTCAACTCAGACTTATGGAGAATAAAGATACATTTAAGAGGATCTATGTCTTTACTCTTCAGATATTCTCTTGAATTATGTACCATATTGCACAAATCTGATCTATTACAAAGGCAACAAAATTGCTTTAGGAAGCATTTCCATCTCTCTTGTTGATGAGGATTATCTGTTTAAAAATTACAGGATGAGTAGCTGACATTTTTTATCAAGTGCTTCTTGTAAATCCCAAGGAATCCTTTTCAATATACTACTGGATGATGATTTTTAAATGCCCAAGAGAGTTTTCATTTCAAACATATGTGTATTTTAATGAGTCTCAGAAACGGTGATGCAGGAGGATACTGGGCACAAGGAAGAGCAGTTCAAAGAGCAACAGCTGCGAGAAAGGATGGTTAGAAAAACTAGAAAACATCTGAAATATGTAATAAAATATGTAATAAAAGCTATAAAAATACTGAAAATGCTAATAAAAGCATCCATATTTGGGTCATCAATAAGTTTATCAAATGTTGCCATGTGATTAAGGAATACAAGTTGTTCTGAAATTAACTGGTGCAATGCATCAGTTGAACCACAATTTTCCAGTCTGTGGTCCAGAGGCTCTTTGATGCTTGTGAATTAACTTGGGAGTCCCATGAAAGACTTCACTTATAAAAACAAACATTATTTTTCAAGAAACTAAAACTTGCTACACAGAACTCTTCAGGAAAACTAGATGGTTAGACTTTCCCACTGTCTGCTGTACAGCACTGAACACTGGAATAGCCAATTGCATGAAAAGAATCATTATCAGCAAATACTTTAACAAATAATGATGGAGTTGGTATTTTTCACATGAGTAATTCTTATACTTGTCGCAATGTCATCTGATTATGCTTGAAAAATGTCATTAATCAATGGGACTTCTTGTGTGAATAAGGATAACTCTCCTGAGAAATTGAAGAATTAATTCCCTGATAGTTAATTTTCATATACAATGGGAGCATTTCAAATGGCCTATTTACACAATTTTAATCTGAATAAAATAGAAAATGTCACCTCAATGCTAATACAACATTCCTGCAAATTATGCACATTTTTAAAGCTAATGAAGCTGTCATCATCTTATTAAAATTTGGCATAGCAGTTATTTTAAAGTTATCATTGTGACTTTTAAAATATTTTGCAATTAAATTACTCTAATTCATTTGTATTACTTGCCGGCTCTATGAAAGCTATTTTTTTAATCGTGCCTATTAAGATGAATGACAGTACTATGCTTTATTACACATGTTCAATCACATTCAAAAATTTGGATGCCTTCATTTCCCACATCAACATGGATTCTTTTAGTCCTGGTCTCAGGGAGATCAGAAATTAAATTTCAGTTGATTTCACTGGAAGCCTGTCTAAATAATGAATTTATGCTGCTAATAATAAGGATCAAGAATTACGTTTAACACCGCATTTCTCAATAATTTACTGGTATGTATGGAACAAAATGATCACAAATACACTGCTTTTAATTTAGATTTAACTAGGCAAACGTAGGCCAGGCCTTAACTAGTATAAAGAAACATCTCTCCATTTGAAGACTTGATCTTTTGCCTTAATTTCAGGGCATATTGCCTGCATTTATAATCAGGAGTTCACAAACACAATAACAATATGTATTGCTGCTGGGCACCGTAATGAAAGCAGTAAAATGTAATCACCTGGTAAACTCTGGTAATTAAAATTACACATGTTCACACCATTACCCTCTTCCCTGCACATCCCTGGAATGTGTTCTTGTTCCCTGTGTCCCAGCACAAACAGCACCGGTATCAAACAGAATGAATCTACCCAAGAACCAGGTGAGCCTTTCCCGTGACAGAAATGTTCTCTTCAAATGACTGAAGATAACACAGATAATGTCACACTCTGCCATCAAGGCACCAAGTCATATTCCCATTCTATTTACAACAGGGCAGGTCAGCAGTAACTGCACAGTTGAGTTCTACCAGTGTTGTGAGTCACAACAAAATTTCTCCCACTGGGATTTTACACACAAATTCCTTCTGCTGGAGACAAATTTGGGAAAATATTGTATTCCTCTCACAGGCAAGTGATGGATTAGACAGCCCCAAAGGATGTTCTGGCTCTGTCATGATGCTGTAGTGCTGTTTGCTCTCAGATTTAGGCAACTTCTTAGCAAAGACCTATGAGTGTCATTTGCTGCTACCAACACAGACAGCTGGAAAAGTCCCCTGAATAATAGGGAGCTTTCAGTCACCAGAAAGACTGAAGCAGCAATTCAAGATTAATGTGCAACTAAGTGAAAAAAGGCCTGCAATTAATCAGATGCTTCAGCAATTCCAAAACACTTTTTCTTTGATTCTGCTTTCCTCAAGAATATGTAAATGAGTCTTTAAAAATACACTTAATAATTTTTCCTTTGTAATGAAGATAAAAATTCTGCTGCTAAACTGGGAGACAGACTTGTAAGGAAATTAAAATGCAGCTGGAAGGTGTGCTGGTATTAGCTGTCTGCTGTGTCACCATCTATTTATTGGCATGGCAGCTGCCACTAATCAAACTGAAGAAGAAAGCTGAGTAAAAAACATTTGTTGATTTCATCACTCATTTAATATTTTGATAAGAACTCAGCTAAATCACTGTCCAGTAACTCTGTCTATAAAACAAGACTTATAGAGAGGCTTACAGGAATAGCACAAGATTAGAAAACTGGTAGAAGTGCTTTGCAGGCTTCATTGAACTTAAACAAGGTACAAGGTAGTGTACTGCAAACATAACACATTATTCCACAAGATGAGGCTGGAGAACTGGAAATTTTCTACAAGACAGTAGAAAAATATATTTGAAAATATTACCTTGGAAAATTAGGAACTGGAGCACAGTAAACTGAGAGATGTAAATTCAAACCTTCACACAGATGTCACGGTGAAAATGGGGTTTGTTATCCAACACTAGCAAAGGTCATAACTGGGAAAATCCCTGAGAAGAAACCCATAAAGTGACAACTGCTAACTGCTTATCTGCCTTTGAGAATTTCAAATACGACCTGCTACAACATCTAACAACCTCCACAGTTTTCTGTTATGCCCCTGGAACAGCAACAAAACCCCAAATTCTAAAGCAGCCTGAACAAGAAATGCTTTCCTGAACCAGCTGCTATTCTGGCCCCCTGCTGAATCAGGTTTTGGTGAGAAGGGCCATTTTAGTTAGGAATGAGGCAACAAAAAATTAACCAGGCTAAGGATTGCAGAACAAAGTATTCGACTCTCTAGCAGTTGTATTTTGCTGGCCAAACACTGTTCTTTCCTGTGGACAAGTGGAGAAACTTGTCCCATCCCCATTGCTCTGGATGGAATAAAACAGCTCTATAATGGCTCTATCTATTTATTTCTCCCATCAAGAAGCCACATTTTGTGCTACCAGCAGTGCCAACACTTCCTAAGCAACTCCAGAAAATCATCTGGTGAATCTACAGCCTTAAGTTAGCTACCTAAATTAACCACCTAGACCAGATATTAACTGGCTCTCATGGAGTGGAAATCCTTTCTTTAAGCCTTTAAGAAGCTGACCAAATGCCCAAACACCATTAAATAAAGATATAGGATAAGAAGCATATTTCTTCATTATCTTCTAAGAACTTGGAATAAACTATTTCTGTTTGTCAAGGGGTTATGATTCCTGCAGGCTGCCCCTCCCCAAAAAACCGCTATTCCTCTGCGTGGTGTGAAATATTTTGATTCTCTGGTGGGACATATAAAATGTAGAATGTTGCTGTAGATAAACAAGTGAAAGTACTTCATAGGTTAGTGAAAAAAGAGGCACTCATTTGTGCAGATGATATAGACTCAGAGTGAGAAAGACAATTGTTCTTTACAGAGCTTCTGTCTGTAGTTTCAGAACTACAACAGAAGGAATTTTCCATTGGGGTATGAGGATGCTCTTCTTATCATATCATTATCTCAAGTTTATTTCCTCATTCAGGAAAGTTACTTTTCTATTACAGACTCTTCCAAAATGGAATTAAGATGAGAATATATGTATTATGAAATCAATTACAGTCTTAATGACATTTTCCAATGGCAAAGCAGAGAACAGCATTATTATATTTACCTTGTCTGTTATACTAACTTATTTGAACACATAAAATATACTGCAAGAAAAAAACCAAGAAATAAGGGAGGGAGGGTGGGAGGGAGGAAGCCAGGAAGGCAAGAAAGCAGGCAGGCAGGCAGGCAGGAGTAGTAGGGAATGACACATTTTTCTTGCTCCTCTAACAAAAGTTGTGTATCTCCTGGTAAGTACAATCCCTGTTTTGCCACAGACTTCTTGTGTGATTTTTGTTATGAGTCCTTTTAGGATGAAATCCACAGTAAGTGTTACATACATACACTGATTTGTAGCTGACATTTAGATACTCAGAACCAAATTACAATCCCCAGTTAGCTCGGTCCATATGAATCCACTAAATAGTAGGGACCTGGGGGAAGTTACCCACACATCCAAGGGGATTTAATACATGCTCCACCTTTTCTGAACTAAGTGCAATTCCCTGATGTATACCTCTAATTGATTTTTCTCTGACATGATATTAATGGACTCAAGTAAATTCCAGCCCTACTATATTAGACTGTCCTATATAATTAGTCTGAATAACCTTTATTTTACATGTACCAAGTAATTTATGAAAAGTCTTCGTGTATATCCTTCAAGGTATTCAAGTGCTGCTGAGAGGGGCTTCACTTCTTAAATTATGGGAATATAAATAATTTTTTTCTGTCTTCTCAGATGATCCTTCATACTACATTAAAACAGACATAAATCTACATTGCTGACTCACCTCTACGGTTTGTACTAATTCAGATTTCATTTACATGCATGAATGATCATATATTTTAATAAAGTCTTCTGCAGTAAATACCACCCCTGTTGGAAACTTTTTAAAACAAACAAAAAAAAATTAGAACTGGATTTATACCTATGATTGGGAATATGAATTCTTCAGGTTAATACCCAGTTGCTCAGGAGACTTAAACTAGTTTTATAACTACTGCCCTGTGTTTTGTGGGGTCATTGTTGGACAGAGTGCTGTAGAATGTTCACTCAAATGAGTGAACCTATACTAGAACCTTGTAAAGGTCCAGTTGTAAATACTGATCCAGTTGTAAATACTGATCAACCTAATTACATACACAATGGTTTGTTTCTTAATGACTTACCTCAAACCTCATCAGTGCCTTTGGGAAGACCCCGACCAGCTTCTACTTGTCAGAGAAAGCAGTCCACAGTATGCTCATTGGCAGAATAGATAATACTTTGCCACTAACAGCACGTTATAATCTGCAGGGGGAAAAAGTGCTAATTTTTTCATCAGAAACACAATGATAGAGTCCTTCTCTGAAATACATCTGTCTGTCACCCTAAAAAGCAAAACCAAAAACACCATGGCAAATTATTAAAGAGAGAGAAAACGATTCAGGCAGACACTATTTTCCACAATGCCACACGTCTTCCTCACCCTTTGTTCAATAGTCTTAATAGATACTGTTTGCTGAATTGGACTTTCACACTATTCTGGATTTGTGATTTCACTGGAAGAGCTGAGTCTGGGGAGGGTGACTGTGTTTATTGAATTGAAAGGTAAGTGGTGATCTGAACTGAATCTATGTTACATCAGCTATTGATAACCAGTGCCTCAAAATAAAGAATTGATACAATACTGGTGAAGGTAGGTTGTCATTAAAATTTTTTTATAATAAATTCTTTGTCAAACTCAAGCTTTATGCAGTTTGTAGAACTGTTCTATAAATTGAGCCTTTAACATTTGTTTTAAAGTACAGTTGTACTACTTTATTTTTCACACTGTGAAATCTTCCAAGAAATCAAAAACAGACATCATTCAGCAAAAGTATTGATAACTAATCTGATCTGTCTGAAAATCTAGAGACAGGTTGCCATGGTCACCTCTACAGGGTGGCAAAAACAGAGCAGAAGCAAAAGAGTCATAAAGGAGGAGCTTTTCCTATCCTAGAAAAATCACATCAAGAGGGGCAGCACCCTGGAGGAGGCACCCTGCAACATGCTAAAGGCATACTTGTGGTTTATCCTTCCTATTTCAAAGGTCTGTTTTGATCTCCACCTGATGTATGGATCTTAAGGAAGATCAGGAGTGAGGAATGCTGCAGCTCCACGCAGATTCTTGGAGTTTTAGAAGTGTTTGGGGCCTGACCAGCTGGAAGGGTTACCTTTCCCTGTGGCTAGATTTTCATGTAGGAAAAACAGAGAAGATAATTCACTTAAGAATAGCTGCTGGTTGGAGAGTCTCCCTTGGATGTGTACTCAGCAAAGCAGAAGCTGTGAGTATAAATAAGCTCCCTCATCTCTGTGGGCACTCAGCCTCCAGCCTTTACAACCCATCTGTCCCTTCCAGAAGCGAGCACAATTTTAGGAAGCTTCTGTGACAAAAGCCTGCAAGGGGACTCCTGTCTTCTCTCATCGCTCTGTTCCTTTTCCAGCCCTGCTACATTTTCCCCATCTAATCTAATAATCTAATAACAAACACTTTTTTTTGTTGTTTTTTCCCCCAGATAATTTAGTTCTCAGCCTCTGAGAGTGGCAGGTGATCTCAAAACCTGCCTCCTGATAGCTGAGGAAAGGCCAGTCTGACGCTTAATCTATCTGGTCAGGCTTGCTGCTGTGAAGAGCACCTCAGTGGAGCAGAGAGGAAAAAGCACCTGAACCTTTTTACGTGGTAGGGAACTTTGGGCTGGGCAGAATGAAGTGACCCACGTGTAACTCAAGAGCAGCCTCAGAGGTGCTCTCAATCTCAGGCAGCTGTGGAAAATGTCCACACACTGGTTTGGGTTTTCATAAATAAATAAACAGATCACAAAATGTTTTACACACAGAAATGAACAGCTTCTTTTTGTGAAATAATTAAATAAAAATATTGTAGGATATTTTTGTGTGATGAAGTGTCCTTGGCCAAGCCAACTTTTGTATCACTGAGTATTAACTGATTTTCCATAAAACTTCATTTGTTTACTGTCTAATTCTGCCTAGCATGAGCAGTTTTAAACAACCTACTGCAAACACTTTTCTACTTGCTTGCCTTTCATTTTCTCCAGAAATTAAATACAGCAGCATATCTTTAATGATTATTATAGAAGAAATGTGACTTATTCAGACATAAAAATATTTTGAGCCCTGCTGTTCTATGTATAATGGTATAATAGATAATCCAAATTCAGACAGTAAATGTGATGCCAGAAGACATAGAAATACATATTTTATTGCAAGAAACTGGTGCTCTTCAGATGTAGCTCTGATTTAATATCTACTTTAGCAGTGGAGATTACTGAGTGGGATTTTCATACAGTTGCCAATAGCTGTGATATCTGACTACTTGAACCACGGGCACTTTCTCTGTGCAGCAGCACACACAAAGACACACAGGATTTGGCATCTGTTGGAGTGAAGTCTTGCATCTTTGACACATTCATGCTTACTGTAGTTCAGCTGATTTAACTTTTAGTCAAGAAGATGAGTAATAAGGATTTAAATTATATGGTTTCCAAACTGGAAATTAGTTATCTGAGTGGTTTTCATTTAGAACTATGTGAAAGTACTGAAATATTTAATGTATTCTTATAGCAAACAATGCCTTAATCACTTTAAATTTTTTCTTCTTCTCTTTTCATTTTTCAATTGATTAAAAGAACTGTATAAATTGATATAGTTCATACTTCTTTGACTGAGCTTTAAGATTGGGGGAAATGAGGTGACCACTTATAATGTAAATGTGGGGGGAAAAATGCTTTCAAAAATTAGGATCTCTTCAGAGATGCCAACCTGGTTTGTACAGCTGCTGAAATCAGGCCTTTACAGACTAAGAATATTGTAATCATAAGATGAACTTTTGAGAAGACACAAAAATTCCAGCATGTATATAAAAAAGAATCATGTATTTCTTTCAAAATGGAATTTCTTGTCCTGTTGTGTTCAAATACAACCTGCTTATATACATATGTGACAAGGAGATATTGCATAAAACCTACAGGGATCATTGGAAAACTTCAATGAAATAAGAATAGTTTCATATTGGAGCAACATTTTTCTAATTTGATATTACTTTCTTAAGAACCTTGACTAAATATTACAGACTGTACTGTGGACAGTTTGTATTGTATGTAATATTTGCTTGTAATATGAACAACAGACTATACACATTGGAGAAGCTGAATTAGTGCAAGATATTTTTCATTAAACCCACAGTTGTTAATCTAGCATTGCCCATGGCTGCAAAGCAGATGTTTTAAAGAAGTGAGTTAAAGTAAGAATGAGGAGATACGTTCTGGCAATGGGAAGCTGGTAAATAGTGCTGGTGGGTAGCACTGTGCACACATTTCTGATTTCAGCATAGCCAGTGCACTGCCAAACACTGTTGCCACATGAGGTGAGGGAGCCCCGTGGCCCATCCTGTCCCTGTGATAGATGCAGGTACATACAGGAACAGGGAAGTGAGAGCCAACAGCCCCACAGTGCCATTCATTCAACATTAAAACACAATTCTACTCTGCATTCAATGCCTTTTCATGTATCTCAGCTACTGCTGGTGTAAATTCATAGACATGGTTGATTCCCCTAGTAACTAAAATAAATGGCTGTTCATTTTTAGTCCTGCTAGTGCTGCAAAGCCAATAGAGTCCTAGAAAAGTGAGCTGGTTTCAATTTTGGCTTACCAGCATTGGCATCAACTCAGCTCTCACTGCAAAATCTTCATGACTGATGAGGCAGAAACCAGAAAAGGCAGAGCTTTGGCTTTCACACTGCAGACAAAGCATCCAAAGGTTTGCTAACGTATTTCCTTCTCTTCCTTTTGTGTCTGATAATTAAAAGTATTTAAAACAAAGCCACTGTAAGCAACACATATGCAAGTACATACCATCTCTATACCATATAAAGGCAGGATCACAATTTGAGATGAAGCACAGAAACGTAAAAATTGCAAACACTGGAGTCTCTTCTCATAGTCTATGTATTTTAGAGATGTATTTTAGTGACTACTCTCCACTCCCTGATCACTGACAGCATTTCTGACATGGCATGAACTACCACAGCCTACTCTCCTACTTCTGCTCTCTCTCTACTGTGTCTGACAGCATTTTTAGGATTTAACTGACCTAAAAATGGCTTCTGCATGTTACTGAAAATGCAAAAAAAGGTTCCACTAAAAACAGCACTTATGGAGAAACTAGGATTAAAGAGCAGCTAGCGCCTAAACCATGTAAAACTGAGTGATGTCGAGCTGACTGCAGTGACAGAGCTCAAGATCAATCCAACAGATGCTTTCTGCTGTTTCAAGTGAAGCATTTAAACACTTCAATATAAAGTTGTTTAAAATGCATATTCTATGCCACTTTAACTCAAGCTGCAGCAGTGGCTTGATAAATTTCCTGTTTCTGGTTGGCACGTAGCCAAAGATCTCCCACACCTCTGTGTGTTGAGTCCCGTACTTTTAACAGGATTTTTTTAACATCATGTATCGTGTAACTTTTTTGTGTTGGAAAACCTGAACTTATAAAATCAGAATCTCGAAAATTTTTGCTGTAGCCTGCAGCCAGACCATAACATATGGCTTGTTTGAAGGCCTAAAATTTGCAGTTTAGAATTTTTCTGCCTGGAATAATTAGATAGCATCTTGTATGCCTGCTACAATGTTTTGCACATAAATTACTTACAAACCACTGTGAGATTCAAACAAGAATTTGACAGGGAAAAATAGGTATTAACTCCTATGAGTAATTTAGACGTGTCAAAACTATAAATTGTTGCCTTACTTTTTTCTTTTTATGATTTGTGACATGAGAATGGATTATATCTGCACTATTTTCTACTTTGGTTATGATTTTTGTCATTGAAATGAAGGTAGAGAAAGAAAGAATGAAGATAAATTATTATTGCACAATGTAAACTATTTGCAGCATAATCTTAAAAAGGAAATTAATAGAAAAAATATTTTTAAAGTTCAATTCTAATAATGAGAATTGGAATCTTAATGGAAAAATGGTGTAAAATGAACTAATGTATATCTAGTCTGGTACAATTATCTGATTCTCCGTGCTGCAACATCTGAGAGCGACTAGAATATGATGACCTTGAAGTTCTAAAAATAAGGACTAGAATTTCTACCTTTCTTCTCCATTGTTACAGTTAAGTGTCACTACAATTCATTTACCTGGTGCCATTTTCCAGTCTGGTTATAATTCTTGTCAGAGAAATGAAGAATTTGAAACCTTTTACAGATCATTTTTAACACTCTGCATTTGGTTCTGTTGCTAATTCTATCTCCACATTCGTCTACAGGCACAGTCTCTGAATACATATGTAAGGGTTCACTGAGCCAACCAGATGAATTATGGAATATTAACAAGATGAAACTTCTTTTTCCTTGCTGAATGGTGTGTTACTACATATCACTAGCAGACACACCAATTCTTATAAATCATACTGTACCGTGCATAAGAAAGGAGAATGACTCAGTAGAAAAGTAAAAAAATCACTGGTGTGCTTTTAAAGTGATGCTGGAGTCATTCTTAGATGCCTACAAGTGTGATTAGACTGTGATATATATGTGTATTTCACTAGTTGTGTAACAGTTATATCTATGTACTGTATTTTAACAATAAAATGATGTACTCTAGATAACTTTGCATCCCAATTTTGAGCCTTACTCAAAATTCCGTCATAAAAACATCATTCCATGAATTTTGCTGTACAGAAATAGGCCAGCAAACTCACTGTGTTAGTCACAGAGCCTGCTAAGATTTCCAGGAGTGACTTTTCCTTCAGGTATTGTGAGGTTTCAGGAGAAGGCTCTCAGTGTTTCAGTTTGCCAGTGAATTTGTGCTAGCACTACGTTCTTCAGCTAAACCCTTCCTTGCAAAGAGCAGGACAGAGCTGTCCCAAGCCACTTTTTATCTCGTGGTGCACAAGGTCTAAGACCCTCGATGCACAGAATTAATAAGACTGCAATGAAGTACCACAACCAAGTTCCCATCCCTTTTTCCTCCAACACACAGCAACAAGGTATGAAACACTGAAGCAAACACAAGAACTGAAACACTGGGAAACGCAAAATGTGGGCAGCCCGTGCTACTCAAAATACAAATTTAACTGCCCGGGGACAAACTCTTTTAGAGGCTTTTGCTCAGCTCTGCACAGGGAGCGGTCAATGCTCAGATAAATGGGCAGGCAGGCAGCGCTCACTTTCCTTCCCTTTGTTTAATGTGTGGCCCCAGGCTCCCTTTACTCAGCGCTATCCTGCCCTGAATGCAGAATTTGGAATGTCAGCGTGATTCATGTCCACTTAGTTAAACAAACAAGGAGTTGCATATTGACATCTGGGGGAGAAAACTCTCACAAGAGTCCCTCATCATTTTAGCACAGGATTTTTAGAATAGGACGCTTCCCCAAGAATCGAGTTGCTTCAAGAGATTTTCTCCTATTTTAGGATAACAAAGAAGTTACCCATCTTTTGTGCTTAAGAAAGACTTTTTCAATGTTGTTAATTTTTTGCTTCATTGGTAACTCAGTTATAAGGGATCTGTGCAATGGCATAATACTTGCCAACAACCACGTGGGTCCTAAACCCCACACAATTCTGCAATTTCAAAACTTCATGGACTCATTTTAGTGTCTTCCCACCATCCCTCTTCACAGAGGTGCAAAACACAAAGCATGTAAGAATTCAATCAAACAAAGAGCTGGCATTTGCATCACAAAGTAGATTCCATAGATGTTTGTGAATGTTTCAATATTGTTGTTTTTCTACTTAAAATGCTTCTGGTCTTATGTCTAATGTGAGACATTGTCTCAGGGGTACCAATAAGCCAGACAACAACTTGCATATCTCTTCTGTATTAGGAACTTTTATATGTACACAGCTCCATCCATCCAGTCACCTACAAATCTGATGTAACAAATGTCTGTCATTTTTCATTCTATCAGAGGTTCATTACTTATTCAAAGCAATTTTACAAAACTATTTCCTACTTTTACTAGACTGATAAGTGCAGAAAGTAAACAATACGAACTTAATTTTTTTTTCTAACAGAAATAACATATACCGTTGGACTACAAACCAAAAAAATTGATTTACTGGTATTTGAGATTCTCTTGTTATTCTATTTCTCTTCTCAGCAAGGATTGAACAGAGAATCATAGGCTGGGAAGTTTGCCTTTCTTTTCCATTCCTATATATTACCTTTGCAGTTTAAACAACAGTGTAGCATTTAAAAAACGCTGCAGAGTAGCTGTAGAATATGGTATTGCATCTGAACACTATCCATTTTCAAGAAGTGCCATTTATGTGACTATATGAATTTGGATCTAGTTTGGAGTGAAGCCAGGATATTTCCAACACTATCAGTTTTAAATTTGGCTATTTTGCTCTTCCTTTGTTTTTAAAATCATGTAGATTTATGGAAAGAAAAAGCTGTTCTGAGTGTGATGGGTTTATAGTCAACAAGATGGTCTATAGAGACTTGGGCTTTCAGATATTTGGATTTCATTTCAGCCATGTCTCAGCACAATCATTGATTATCACAAAAATAATTCTATCTTCAGCTCAAGTCTATCAGACCAGACAATTCAAAATGTTTTTAAAAGCCAGGCTATTTTAACAACTTTCCAAAATGCCAGTCTACCAGATGGAGAAAGAAAACCCTAGCAAGAAAATAATGGGATTATTATGTTACTTTAAACTGTGGAAGTATCCTCATAGATAAAAACATCTGTTGTGTCTGTGTGTGTGCATATGTTAAACAAAAAAAAAAAAAAAAAAAGGCCTGTCCATGTGCACATGTGTACATATCTGTGGATAGTCTAACAGTTAAAGGATTTTCATGTGAGAAAGCTAGTTCAGCAGAAATGATTTTTTTTTCACATTCATATAGCTTTTGCTGACATTCCTATGATAAAAGAGTAAAAGAAGTTCTGATAACACAAGAATTAATGAAGTCTAGTTTCTTGTGAGTTTAGTCTGCTGGTTCCTTATGTCAGTGTCAAAGAAAGTCTGGTTAACATCTTCCCAACTGTTGAAGAATAAAAAGGGATCTCTCCACCAAGAGGGAAAGAACCGCAAGTGGCACGACAACAGGGTCACACAGACAGACAGACCTCTTCTCTCGCTCCATCTTCCCTGCCCTCCCTTTCTTTCCTCCACCTCCCCTGCCATTTCCCATGTGATTGCACAAGTCTAGTTTCCATAGGAAACCATGCCAAAAAATCTGTCAAAACATAAAGATCAAGACTTATCCTTCCCCTGTGGGAAGTGCGTCACTGTAGAGCTTAATGAACTGCTGGAAGGCAGCTGGGTGGTGTTATTATCTGTTTCAAGAAGAAAGAATAAACATCACAAGCATCTTTTCTTCTTCCCCCACCAACAACTCTGGAGTGAGAAAATGCATGAAAAGTAGTCCATTTAATGGTGAGAGACATCATTATGATCAAGGAGAAATAAAGCTTTAAAGTTGCAATCTGGGGAGAAGCGTTTTCCCTTCCTCTTAACAGTGCAGCTGTGCTTGTGCTGGAAGCCAAGCCCTGCCAGGGCAGGGGCTTGGGCAGAGACACTGGCGCTCAATTCCTTGTTGCTCTTGTACTGGGGCAGTGCCCACGGCCAGGTTTTGGCCTCTCAGCAGAGTCCAGGGACTGTTCCCCTCAGGCAGCCTCAGTGCAGCCTCCCTGTTTGTGGGGTCTAGAGAGTTCAGCTCCATGAGCTTGTGGGATGTGTTGACTTTCAGCTTCTGGGTGCCAAGCAGACTGAAATAAATTTTTTGGAAGTACAAATGTAGGCTGCAAGTTCAGCTCCTAAGGCTGCAGAGATGCCATTGCTGACACATTGTGAGAAAGGCCTCTTCTACTACAGGTCAAGTAAAGCAATTTGTTCTGTACTGACTTAGTTTTCAGAATGTTATTTTAAGCAATAGATGCATTACTCAGATTTCAAGCTCTCCCGATACAGAGGAAAGAAGACCTGAACCTGTGTCAATCAGGCACATGTATTAAATCTCCTACTTCTTTGAAATATCACTCTTAAGTAGCATCTTAAATCTTGGCCTCAGCCAGAATTTCCAATGGTAGTTTCCCCTTTATCAGGGTTCTTCCTATTTCTTTATCATGAAATGTGCTTAACTTCATACCCTTTTAAAGTTAGAGTCAGCATATTTCATGGGTTTTGAGCAGCTACAAGTAAGATTTGTAATTTTTAAAATCGCATGGGTATGTTTGTTCCCCTCAGACTGTTATTTCAATTGAGCTGGCATCTATTTTGGGTAGGCAGATTAGTTGGTAGGCCTTAATTCCAAATTGAATCTAGCAATGCCAGCTCACACTCAAAAATGTAGCTGGTGAGGATTGCTTCACACAGACTCGAAGATGATAGACTGTATATGGTATTAATCAACTCCTGACCATCCCGAACCTGGATAAAGCAGGAGACTGAAAAAAACACCCCAATCCTGGCAACACAAGAAACTAGGCACAACTCTGATCCAAACTGCATGTCCACAGAGAAGATTGAGCCAGAATTCAGATTCTGCAAGGTAGAAAGAGTTTGTTGCCACCACCTACATGGGACTTCAGAACTGATTCCAGTTTAAAGAGATTTTACATAGACTAGCTCACGAAATTAATGATCATCAGAGAAGAATGAATAGAATTACAGATTCTAACCTTAATTAATTTTATTTGTGGTTGCTGTTGGGTATTTATTGTTTGGCTTTTTGGTTTTTCTGTTCTTTTTTTTTTCCCCATGTATTTGAGAGCTCACAGATGCCAGTATGGAGAGAAATAAATAGAACTATGAAAACCCTGGAAATGGCACAGCCATTTTCAATGTGACTCAGGACAAATTCAGCCCTCAGGATCAGGCACATGCAAAGAGCGCTACAGAGGGAATAATATTGAAATTAGTTCCCTGTATATCCATTTTCAGCTGCAAAATACAGCTATTTAATATCAGTGAACACCATTAATAGTATTTTGCCTCTTATTTCTGAAAGTCAATTAAAGAGATGGGAAACAGAACATACATCCCAATCTAATTCCTGCAGTTCAAATAATCACAGACAATTAGTTGTGTGTATGTCTACAATCACTCTTAAACAATTTACAGAAAGAATCTCAACAGCGTTCCTCCTGACCAGTATTATTCACATTATATAGGTATTAAAAGTAAATTTTACATGAATCTTTTTGTGTGTGCTCTCTAGGGAAATTTAAGAAAAAACACGATGAACAATAACCTGAGTTTAATGAAAATAATAATGCAGATGTAGATTGATCTGATGTTAGTCATGCTCTGTACATTTGAGAGTCATTAAAAACAATCAATAGGGGTTCATATATCTCATAGATAAATTCAAATTTCCAGCACTTTCCTGCACACACTAAGACAAAGCTGTTTTGAAATACAAAGTGAAATAGGCAACAAAAGAGGACTTTTTCATTCCTGAATAGTGAAGTATTAAAGTCATAAGAAAAATTTTTAAAAGAGAATAAATTCATTTTGAAGATTGTTATTTCTAGTGTCTTGCCATTAGCATCCAAATCTTGGAAATGAGAAATAGCAGATGCTTGGATGGAGGATCTAAAAATAGAGTACCATTTTATGGCAACAGGAGGCTGGAAAGGTATAGATTAGTGCTGAAAGAAGAGAAATAATTGACGGAATATTTTTACTTGATGTGATTTGCCAGGAACAGTACAGAAATTCAGATCAGATGTCAGGAACTTCGTGGAAGTGCACCTCTTAAATCTACACTCACATATTCCCTCTTGCTTTCGCAAAGCAATTGTTCACATGGAAAATTCTTAAATACATATTCCAATGTCCTGGTCATTTCTCAAATAGACTTGCCAAGAATTTGGATCCATGTAGACTCTGATTTTGCAACTATATGCAACAGCGAATTCTGGCATCAGCTCTGCTGGTTTCAACTAGAATCACATGAGTTTAAACACCCTCTTTTACAAATAGAAGTATCGAAAGATATGGAAGAATGCTTTTAACTACAACCTCTAAAAGTATCAAACAACACATCCAAGTCTTAGACTGATCAGGAAATGATGCTTGGATCTCTATTTACATCAGTTCTTCCTTTACCTTCTGCCTCTCTTGTTCTTGTCCTGTACTCAAGCACAATTTTCTTCAGCTAATGCTGTGTGCTGAGGTATGCAGAAAGGCAGAATTTGTTCCAATGTAATTCAATAAAAAAGCTGTTCCCATGCATTAAGCGATCAGTATTAACCTTCTCTAATTCTTTTAATGTACTGTTCTTTGATTAAGGATTTTTTTATTGTACTATAATATTAAATGCTACCCATCTGTTCAGGGTGATTCTTCAGTGGCATGAATAAACCGAGAAGGATTTGCTCTGGAGGTCTCTTTTGGGGGTTTGCTACTGTTGGCTAATGCTTTCATCACAACCACTGTATAAATAGAACCAATTGTATGTGGCAATTGGCAAGAGATAAAAGAATGGCACTGATTGAACCCTATGGATAGTGTCTGAACTTGCTGGAATGAGACGGATAGTCTGGTCTGTTTCCCAGAAAAATTCTTCCATTAGTGATATTGTGATCATTTCCATGATTATAAGGAGTTCATTTGGTTAAGGCAGTAAAAGCACACCCCCAGAGTCTTATTTATTGTCTGCACTAATTTTGTTATTTCAGTATAACACATTTATGTTCCCAGTATAATAGTGTTTTGAATTCATGCCCAGCTTACATCATAAAAATTCATTTGCTAAGATGGCTTTCCTTTAGTATCTAGTGTCTTCTAAAAGGACAAATATAGCTCTGGCATTTTACTTCTCTAATCACATTACTAAATTATATTAGAAAAACTTCAGAGATTAATGTGATCTGGTTAAAAGAGAATATTGTTGTGCAGTTCTTACCACCCAGTACCTCCAGTGAAAAATCCAGATAATGAAGGTGAACAATGACAGTTCTCCACAAGAAAACTGAGATTTTTCTCCAGAAGAAAATCCACATCTGAAAACTCCGCAAGAAAAAAGAAGAATCTATTATTAAGAAGTAACAAGAAAAAAACATTACTTTCACAGTACCTCAAATATTAATTTGAAAGATAAAAACCAGCTTCATACAGAAATATTGGCATGTTATCCTAGCCATTCCTTCAGAGTCAAATGATTTTAGTTGTTAAATACATTTAACATATTCGTAACACTTACATTAAATGTATGTCCATGGATTACATGACCCAACAATTTAAAGCCTCTGACTCTTCCTTTTAAATAATCAAATTCTATGCATTGTCTTCCCTAAAGTGTGAAATTGAAGTTGATAATGTGGCATGGACACTAAAGCAAACTGATGAATGCACTCCACCTCTGTATTCCTCCAGTCATATTTTCTAACCTTGCTATTAAGTCTTTATTCTGTTTGGGTTAAAATTCAACGTGAAGCTGAACTAGTACTCTGGAATCAGCTTTTCTCCTCAAATCTGCCTCCCTGCTGACCCTGTGTGATTCCACTGGCCTTTTTGGATGCACAGACTGATGCCCCAGCCTCAACCCGTTCCATGGACTAAATATCACTCTTCTCCCTCTCACCTCTAAGCTCATTGTTTACAGAACCTGCCTGAGGCCCTTTCCCTCAACACCAGCCAAAATCCAGCTCTTAATAGAAACTCCTCTTGACAGTTTCCAATGACCTCCTCCTTTCCAGGCTCTGATCCATTATGAGATTTCCTTACCCTCTGGCCTGTCAGTCACCCTTAACATTTTTCTACTTTTTCATACTTCTTTTCATTCTTCCACTAGCCTGACTTCTCTCACCCCACCTTTTGCTTCTTATTCTGTCCATGGCCTGACTGTTCTTTTAACTCTTCCTGTGCAGAACCTGTCTCTCTGCTCCTCCAGCTTTCACTAAGGTGTCTCATTGGGCTCGATCTTTGACTGAGCCCTTTTTCTCCTCTTCACACCAATAGCACCTGTGATCACTGTCCAAAGTTTTGCACAAGGATATCCATTCTGATTTAATTCAAGGGGTTCACTTTTGATGCTCTAAATGAATCACTAAAGTTGAAATTTGGAAACCAAGCTGTTGGTTCGGAGGAAAAGTGTTACTGCTGCAGAGCACAGCAAAAAACAAACTTCATACAAAAATCCAGATTTTTCTCCCACAGATGATGTTGTCTGTGACCCCAAGGAAGATTTTTGAAATGTTAATAAGCTATTAGAGATTAAGGTGTCTGGAAGACACCAATGTCCTCATGAACTCTTGCAGTAAACAATGATATAGAGTAAGGAAATGATACTATGAATAAAGATGCTGAGTGAAGTCCAGCTTCAAAAGGATCAGAGATGAGGTATAAAGCTGCCCATTTTAAAAGGAAGCTGAAACATTTAGCTTATCTAGCTAAATATCTTATAGCTATCTTAGCATTGTTTTTATAGTAGCAGAACCATATTTAGCTAACGTACAAATGGAACTAATTAAGCAGTATTTAAAGTATTTTATTTATAATTGATAATCCTCCATTTCCTGTAGATCAGACTAATGAGGCAAGTCCTTAATTTTGAAATTATTTATCAGAATTTGCTTAAATATTGGCGTGACTACACAAACTTTATACTCACTTGGAAATTCTAGACTGCTACGTGTTGATAATAATTTAGAGTGGTGATATGGTAGGTGAGGAGGTCAAGGAAGCCTTTGCCACCACACTGCTAATAATACAGGCAGGTAAAAGTAAATTCTATTTTTACAGTTCTATGGTTACAATCTATCAAAAGTCTAGCCAGACAAAAAGCTAAGTAAACTTTCAGAGAGAAATGGAAAACAAATTTTTCTTTTTACCTTACTATTTACATTGCTGCTCTTCATCTCTTGAATCTGGTAGGACTTTTTAAATCACAGTGCACATGCCATTGCTTACTTACTAAACCAAACTCTAACCTGAAGTCTTAATACTACAAATAGAACAAAAAATACTAGCTGCAACTTATTACCTTAGAGCATTTCTTGAAAAAAATTGATATAGAGACGATAGAAAATCTTCAAGACATTGCTTCTTAAGTCACCGAAGTCTCAGGTTCATACCTGCACAGAACATAGAGTTGGCTCAGTTCTGCTGCACGGAGTGGCTCTAGGGAGTGCCGTGTTCTGCTCCCGTACTTTTGGGGCAAAAACATAGGATTAATGCAGGTAGTTACATGAATGAGCTGAGTTACAAGGAGCAGAAAGTAGGTGACAATGGGTAAAAACCCTTTCTGCCGGTTTTTGATGTCCCAGGTCACCGGGAAGGAAGGGAGGTGCTTCTGTTTCACAACTCCTCTTTCTGTCCATAAACACAGGATAAACAGGAAAGGCTCAGCAAAGGAACTGGAGCCCTTGTAGCTTTCCATCACACACACCTGATGTTCAAAGCTGTCGCTAGCCCCTAGCACCTGCTCATATAGCTGTGCTTCTGGTCTGCTTGTTAAAGCCTGTTTAAGCCTAAAAAGAAGATTAACAATATGCCAAAAGATACATGAAGGCAAATTAATTAAATTTGACTAACGTAGCCTGATAAGTCTGATTTGCACTGAAAATGTCTGGCTGGTATTTGTAGGCTTATTTGTAAATTAGCCACACGATTTTTCACCAATATAATCTTCCTTCCCACTGATTACTTTAGAGAACTCCAATTCTTTTTTAATTAAAATTCAGTAAAACCAAACAGAGCAATTTAAAGCTTGTCAATACCATCCCTCCTTTCAGGTAGTGCAATTTTAGACAACACAGATACATCAGGTGTCGTCAGACAGAAACCTCAAATTAAGGTAATTTGTTTAAAGATCACAAATATTTATTTAGAGGCCCTTAGTTAATCACAGAGCACTGTTTCAGCAGCCATAAAGTACTTGGTAAGTTCTGAATTGAGGTAAAACACCTTTAAAGGAAATGTGGCTTAATAAAATTAACAGTTTCACCAAATACTCTTGCAGCAGAAAGCAAACACAAACAGTCCATTTGGTGAGAGAAAACCGTAATTTTTTAATCATTGAAAACTCTAATTCATTGAAATCAGGAGTAATCTTTCCCTCAAATTCAATGATTCCCATATTGCCTACTATGGAGGATCTGAACATTCTTCTAAACTGCTTTCAGATACCAGTGCACATTCATCACTGAGTCTCTGCTGGTAAAAAACTCACCAAAATAAAGCCATTTTGAGGAAAAAACAGTTCCCACTCATCCAATCATTCACTTGCAGCAATTTTTATAAACCCTTATTGCTCACATCAAGAGCAAACATTTTGATTAATTTTGACTACTACTTGTACAGAGTGAAGTGCTAAAGAATCCTAACACACTATTTTTGGAAAGCTTTAGATGTTTTTTATTTTAAATATACCTCTATAAGACTATAATAAAACCCCTTTAAGTTCACAGCTAACAGAAATTAAAGCTGGTATGCCTAGATCTTAAATGTAGGGAGTTCATTAATTTATAAGAATTCCATCATTTCATTGCATTATTTTCTAGTTCTCCAGCAAACCTTTCCTACAATATTCATTCTAAGAACGAAAATTAATCTACTTGAATGCCTGACAATCTACCAGAATTCTTCTGCTAAAGCTTTCATTCAGAATTATATTGAAAAGAGAAGCTGTGTAAAAGAGAATAGGACTGTGAGTGCTTTGAGGCATTTTCTCAGTATTTCTGTGTTTATCCACAACTTCTATGAGACTTAAATCAATGGTGAAAGACCAGCTACCTAGTGCTATTGTCCAAATGAGCAGACTCTAACTTTTGATGTTACAGGCAAGAAATCTTTCTCACATCCTTTTCTATTTTGTTGCTAAAAAAGAAAAAACTTCCAAGGAGTCATTAAAACTTGTCAGGCTGGCAAGGTATTGCAAGGGGAGAGAGAAAACATGCTGTGCACAGCACAGTCTGTTTCTCACAGTCAGAAATGAGGGTCAGTTGGAGGGAAAAGAACTGTAAGCTCCAAAGAAAGATTTAGGTGGAAGTAAGTGAGGTGTTTTATCATTTTTACCCTTTCCTCTACATGCTCTGAGCTTTTAGGGGAATGGAGGGGACAGGCGGAAGTGTTTGAACATGGTATTTCAGAGTCAATTTAATCAGCTTCACAGTTCTTGAGACTTAAAGAACTTACAGGTACCAATTTCAGCTGGATTGATGGTATGAGCCCAAATTGATAAAAGACCCAGTGCTAGAACAAGAAGGTCACATCATTTCACCCTCAATGAGATGCCAAATGTCAGCCCCTTCACTGGAAGCCAGAAGAAATATGTGCCCACATACTGTACATGCAATTCACCTTTTCTGCTCCCTAAGAATTAGCTCAGTCCCACTGGCTCCAATCTCAGACACCACAGGCAGAGATGACCTGCACAGCCCGTGAGTTCCACAGCCACTGCTGGTTTCAACTGAGACCCCGTTGTCTTTCTGAGCCTCACCGTGCCCTTCTCTCCTCTTTTCCTACCCTCCTGCAGCATCTATTATTCTCCCCAAGAGGTGGAGATTTCTTGCCCCTTCCACATTCAGACTATCCTCATCTGCAACCTAATATTCACTCCTCTTAAGAAAAGGGAAAGAGAAATAATAACTCTTTTCTCTCTCATCTTTCTTGCTTAGACCTTTGCTTAGGTCAAAGAGAAGTGCAAATTCTTTGTATAAAGCAGCATTATCACCCTGATGAGTGATAGTTGTTTGGGCAGTTTATTTCACAGCTTGTTTAACCACGGATAGATCTGAGTCATTCTCCTAATGCGACAAAACAACCTAGAGTCTGAAAAATGCCTGAAGCAACTGAAGTAATTATACAAATACTAGTCAGGGAGTACAGCCCAGATCTTATCCACCAGAGGTGTGTGGACCTGAGAAGCCGTCTGACCTGGAAAACCATTCCAAGGGCCAGCCATTCCAGCTCCAGCTGGAGCACGTGGCAAATCACTTCACACTATGTATGTTTTTGAAAACAGCAGCAGTAGACACACGGGAAAAATATGGGCTTTTTAATAACTCTGCCTTATAGACAGAAGAAATAATAATGTTGGTTTCTTCCAGCTGTCCACTAAGACAACTGAGTTCATAAACAAAAAGTTCATAATCTAAGTGTAATAGATTTTGCTTCCTCAGGCAACACAGGGCTATGAAAGTGTTTAAAATGGACTTTTCTCTGTGTAATCAATAAAGCTTTCACAGAGATTGGTTCTGTTCCAAAGACTTTTTTAGCTGCTTGCACAGGACTCCCAAACACCAAATAAGCCTTTTATCAATTTCTATTTTATAACTTTCTCCTATTTCTTTATAATCCCTCAAAGTACACTGTATTTAATGGTGAAAGATTTATTTAAATAATAATTTTTTTAAAAAATCAACTTATAATTTGTAACTCAAATTGCCACTATATGCAACGTTTTACTGACAGAAGAAATATTTGCATTTTATAGTGATATTTGCATATCAAAATATATGTCCAGGCTCAGAATCTCCTACCTGCCATTGAGATGTTTGGGTGTTTGTTGACTTTACATGGATTTCCATCAAAATCTGGAGGTTTAAATGGTTAATGTAACCAAAATCAGAGTATTTGCATTCTTATCAAAATAGATCGTTCTGCATAGATTTTTCCTTTTTTTTTGTCTTTATCATAAAATTTTATCTTTTGCTGTATTGCAAGGCAGAATTTTGACTAGGCATATAACACCTAAAATTATAAAACCTTAATTTGGGCTTTTGTATACATCAACTCTGTTCTCAATTCAGATGGAAACATATTACTCTTTCTCCCACAGCAGGGTTTACCCTCTCATCACTGACCACAGGCTCTGACACATGTCGTCCAGTGGCTGGGCATGCAGAACAGATTTTTCTGTATTTTTCATAATTTGCAATAAATAATTATAATTAAGAATTTTGGGGCATATATTTCAGAATAATTCATCTGACTTTACATAACTTCTCCAGGTTTCTCTTGCTATTGTAGAGGTCAAAACTCCACTGTGCTACACCTCTGTGTACAACAGAACCAAAACCAGCTCTCAAACCCCCCATACTTGTCCGTTTTCCTTGTCCACATGCACTTTCTTTCCCGTTGAAGTCAAGCTGAATACAGTGCTAGGCAGAGTTTGTGCTCTCAAGAATTCTCTTCCTCTCCCACTTAGGTCAAGCTGAGTACAGGGCTAGGCAGAATTTGTGCTCTCAAGAATTCTCTTTCTCTGCCGAAATCCTTATTCTGAATTCCACCTGGAGAAAATGGTCCGGGAGATAATTTAGTGGGTGTCTTACCCCTCATTCCACAATGCTGATAACTGGCACACAAAGCTGGCTTCACTGCTTTGGTAATGAAAAGTAAAGGAAGTTGGATGGTGCTTCAACTGGTTAATGTGTTAATGTCACATTTGGCTTCCCTCATATGCCAGCCATTTTCTCTAACAGAATTACTGCAATAGAAACCCTGAGCATTCATTTTTATACAGATTTCAGTCTCATTTCAGGAACCAAAAACCTGTCTGAATGTGAAGGAAAAATGAGTGCCTTGAGGCTCAATCCTGCAGGTGCTAAGTGCCCACAACTCTCAGAGAAATCATCTGCATTCTGAGATTTTAACTTGTTTTTATTCCTCTCTTGACTTCTCTTGCAGAAGGAGTTTGCGCAAATGAGGCATAAGGAATGATACCAGATTGTTTGCAGATGGAAGCCGCTATGGGATAAATCAGGGAGGGAATTTCAAGTCTAATAGCTGCTCTCCACTACCCCCATATGTGGGCACGTTTAGTCCATGTAGAAGTATTCCTGGTGTGGAAATTAGAGTGCCCACAGTGGAGCTGCTGCAGAATTGCCACCCACTGGGAACTGGGGCAGCTAAGTGTGTTTTACAGCTGGACCCACGTACTAATTACATTCTATTCTAGATAATGTGTTTCCTTAACATGGTGAATCTCCAAGTACACATTAAACTTTTTTTCATTAGCAACAGACAATGACTGATGACTGGTTATCTCATATTTCTGATCTGGTATTTTTAACATCTGAGCACTGACTCTCTTACTACCTTCCCCTGCCAAGCACGTACTCTTGATCTACCAGTTCAAAGATCTCAGAAAAGATTATTTTCTTTTTCCTCTGATATGTGGAGAAACTACTAAAATTGTGTATAATCTGGTCTGAGAGGTAACAGGGACTTGAAGAGCTCTAGTTCTTTTTCCCTCTGGGAAGATGTGGTCAGTGTGGTCACAGGAGACAAAACAGAAAACTGACTATTGCATCTGTAGAAATGATACATTAAGAAGGCACAATATTTGGTAGTGAAAAAATAAAGTGATCTAGAGTAGTACTTTCAATTTATTTCAACTACTAATTTCAACATCCATTTCAACACTCAGGAGGTGGTATCTGTAGCTATGACATCCTGGTAGCACATTTTTGTACTCTACCATAAAGTGCCTACTATCCCTTCTGTTTCAAATGTCACCATTCCTGCATTCACTTTCCCTGAATTAACAGCAATAGCACTGAGCTTTACTGCAGTATGTCACAATGATTAAAATGCAGCACTCATGGCTGGCTGTATTCTCCATGACAATCAAGTTACTTCAGATTCATTAAACAACAATGAAAAAATATCTTTGGATTGCTGATCTACCACAAAAAGGACCATAACTGATCTGCACTGATGGACCAAGACTCATTAATTCTGTACAGACACTAGTGAATGGATCAGAATTTACCCTCATGTTGATTTAGCATCCAGTTACTTGCATTCCTGAATTCATTCACTTCCCAACCTGACTGTAGCTTTCCGAGCAGATCTCTCTCTTCAGTCAAGAGCACTTGCTCTGCTTGTTTCTGTGGAGCATCTTTTCACCTGGATATAACGATCTTACGCCTTACATGAGATAACCAAGTTGCACCCTTTTTCAGGAGAATGTCATCTGAACCTCTGCTCTTCGTGTTTTCTGCATCTGCTTACAACAACCTCCTAACTGCTTCTGGTACTTTGGATAAAGAGCTCACTGTGCTGGGGAAGGACCTTGAAATCACACCTCCAGTGAGCCATTCAGAGTGCATTTTATTTACCATTTTTAAAACTTTATTTTAACCTGTAACATATTTTCTGCATATTCCCTGCCACAAGGAGTCATTTTGTCTTAGTCTTCCATTGCCTAATGCATTTTGTATGTATTTTTTAAAAGACTTTTTTTTCCATCCAAAAAATTACAATGCTAGTGAATATTGAACCCAAAGCAAATATTTATGAGAAATGTGGGCCAAGGAACACTCCTACAAAGACAGACACAGTTATTATAAGTTAAATCATAAACTCCTTGAGATTCACATATGAGATGCTTACACTGAAAAAGGACAAATGCTACACTTGGTTATATTAACAATAACAGCATGTGTCAAACCAGCACAATAATCCTTCTGCTCTGCTCAGCAATGCTCAGGCTTCAGCAGCAGGACTGATTTGATTCCGTTTGGGACATGACATTTTAAAAAGACAAATTGAAAACCAAGCAGATGAGAACAACGGAGATGACAAACTGGCTTAGAAAATATGATTCAGAAGGGTTTATGCTTTGCATTCTTTCCACATGTATAAAGAAAATGGAACTTGAGAAATATCCCTCAAAGAAAGATGGAGTGAGAAAAAATGGTAGTTTCATTGAATGCTAAAATTGCTGTGTTTATCACTTTCTGTTTAATAATTTGGTTGAAGAAAAGAAAAATGAATGAGCAGAAAAGTGAGGTTATCTTCCCATTTGTTATGACACAACATCATATAAAGATGTCACAGCTGTGGGATGTGAAGAGGTGTATACTGAAGGTGATCTGAATGCATGAGTATTTCCATTTTTATGTTCTGTGGTGGTAAGTGAGCACCTATTCACTATTTAGCTGCCTACCCTCGCTATATAGCTAAACACAGGACTGAATAAAAGGCCTTCTATTTCCTGAAAGGGCACTATTTATTTCCTAGTATATAAGTTCTTGTATAATGTTCAACATCACAATCAAAATTGGATGGAAAACTGATTTTCTTAAAAAAAAAAGTAAACCAGAACTCTTTTTTCTCCTAATTCCTTCCCCTAGAACCATTTTGCAGAAGAAAAATGAAATTAAAAAGAAAGGTATCCAATGCTATCAAAATTAGACCCTGAATGTTTCATCTTGTAGTCAAGGACTGATGACAGCATGAACAGCCAAGGTCAGTCATGGTCTCCATGGTCCCAATCCCTGCAGGAAAACCAACTGCAGTGGGGAGGAATGATAACAGCAACAGTTCACTGAGAAGCTGTATTTCTAGAGAAGGTTTAGTGCCAAGGGCATTTTCAGAGACTTCACCTACCAGAATTCATATGTTTCTAGTAAATGTCTGTAAAATGGGATTTTTCAGAGACTAGTGACTTGATAGGCAAATTTCATAAAGATGGAAAGAACTCATCCCAGGCAAAAGATTGTTTCTCTGATCTCAAGCCTCTGCTCCACCATACAGAGGATACGAGATCATTTGGATTAAAAGCTTATATGATTTCATTAGCCTGGGTAATAAGAATTTTTCCTTGATTCAGTTTCAGAAAATGGCTATTTTAGCTGAAATAGCAGGAAAAAGTTATCTAAAAGGAGACAGTCTGCACGTGGTAAGGGGAAGGAGAGAAGGTCACCTGCATTTAGAAGCTACAAAAGCACCTGAAAATAAGGTCTTAGAGTAACAAGTGATGAAGGATTGTGACAATAAGGAGCACTAACAAGTCCACATTCGGAATCTATGGAATACCAATTACCTGATCTAAGCATAACCACTTACAATCTTTTCAGACTTAAAGGCAGAAAGGAAATAGTCTAAACTGAGTGGAAATCTAACTACAGGTTAGCAAACATTGACCCAAAGGTAGTAAGATGCACTTCTCGTTTATTGGGAGGGTTGTTTGGGTTTTTTTTTTTTAAGAAGTAAACACATGTAAGACTAATATATGCACTTTGGAATAAGTTTTTTGATGCTAGACTGTTATTTGAATTCCAATTTTCATATTATTTTTATGTGAACTTCCACGGAGAAGATGTTTTCAGACTGGGCAAAAGCAATTCTGACCTATTTCTGTAGGCACACGTCACCCAGGTCCTCCCACACTGACACTTGTGTGATGTTCCCTTATTCACCTTCAAGTACCAGAGGGGACAAGGACATTATGGGCTGCAAATGCTCAGAGAAACAGCAGCAACAGATGTTTATTGCTTGTGAGGAGTCTACTCCCCTACACTAAATTAAGTGGTTTAAAATAAACAGATAATAAACCAGGAACACCATGCCATAGATCTGTCATACCTAAAACAATGTAACCACCTGGTAATTCCTGCATGTTTATTCAGGGCTGGCAGTGTAAATAACCTGATGGTGAATGTTTGTATTCATAAGATCCAAGAGCAGACAAGTAGCTCTAATGCATCACAGAGTTTAATAAATAAATGCCTGACTGCAGGGCCTGAAAATGAGTCTCAGAAGATGAAAAGCTTAATTTTTAAGTCACTACACATAAAAGGTTAAATACATAAAGTGAGAGAAGTTAAACCAAGAAATTGACAATTACTTAGTAAAATATAAAATCTTTCAGCTGCTGCAATCTTCAAACTTGGACAATTTCTGCAGTTATTTCATGGCTCCTTTTTGAGGACTGCTGCACACTTTGCCACATTTAATGATTAGAAAACCACTTCTAATTTTCAGAGTAGATTATAACTCAGAGTAGAACTATAACTAGTTGAAACAAACTTGTTTGGTCTTCTGGCTCTAGTATCCACACTTCTGATGCATTTTTAATATGTGTGTAACATTGTCTGTCTGTCTCCCTTGTGTCTAAGCCTGTCAGACATTTTACCACTCATTTTCCATTCCCTTCTAGGTCCTCTGCATCTCTCCAGCCTCATCTTTCCTATGTGGGGGACTCAGACTGAATTTGGCTTCCCAAGTGAGAGCCCATCTATCTTGTCCAATAGTATGAACATTTTTCTGTTGGAATTACCTTGTTGGACATGTCCTATAACCACATCTGCCTTTTCTTCACTGTTATGTCGTGTTGGTCTCTCACATCCCTTCTGGTATTTGTAGCTGGTCCATCTCCATCTCCTCCAGATCTAGTCTGTTCTTGATGTAAATTCTTGTTACCTGCCACCAAGATTAGATTGCCTCATTTTAAAAATGCCATTATTTCAGTTTTGAAGATAATTCAGTTCTCTCTAATTTTCTATTCGATTTACAATGCCGCAGATTTTACTCTCTTTTTACGTAGATTAAAATATACTTGAAAATGTGTTTTAGTGATCTGTGTAAAATCCAACGTTGTTTTACTTTTGTCAAAACTGGTTTCACCTCTGTACTTCTTGATCTTCAAAAGATGACTTTTGTCTTCATCAGTCCATTAATTCTACTCTTTGGGTTTCTTCTTCTTAAATCCTACGCTCTTCTGGAAATGATATTCTCTTTATTTTTAGAGCTCTTTGAACATTTTCCTTCCCCTTTCCCACATTTTTTATATACATTTGTAATAGATTTTTCTCTTTTGACTCAAAGAAATTCCAGTCTTTCCCCATTTATATCCACCCAATTGACTTCACACTAAGAGCTCCTGTGAACCAAAATATGTCCTATTAAAACTGACAAATTCAATCACAGTTATGCTCTTGCGCATGGTTCTTCTCACTTAGAATGAGCCAACTCATACTTAATCTGGATTCTGTATACTTTTCTCACTCCCATTTTCCTTCCCTGAACTATGCCAAACCTTCAAGATGTGTTATGGATGTTATTCCACTGTGTTGCTTTTTTCAGTAGTATAATACTATGTATTTTCATGAATTTATGCCTCCATTTTGTTCCATAAGGTCCTTGAATTAAAAACTTTCTTGTTCCTGGTGACACTGCTGGGACTATTTATCCAACTACCATTCTCACCATTAGCAGGTTGTCTTGTTTCCATGTTGCTCTTTCTCCCATCCAGAAATATTTAAATAATAACAACTTTTACCAAGCACCACCCTTTGTCTCCAAACACAGCATGTGCCCCTCAGCTCCCTTGCAAGGACAGGTCATTTCTCAAAGCTGACACCAGCCACACAAACAGGGACATGGGGCCACACACAGACGCCTGAGGCTCAGCAATACATTGATTAGGCCAAAGTCACAGTTCAAAGTGGCATTCACAAATAAACCGACAAACTTCAGGCTATTTTATCTAGAAAAATCCTGGGGAAAGCCTTGGTTTAGTTTACAGCTGAAAAATAATTTTACCTGTGAAAGAAAAAAAAAAAGGATTTGCTTTTCACTAGAATTTGGAAAGCCAGTGGGAAGAGCACAGAAAAAGTTATCAGCAAATAAAGCAAAATTGTACTACAATAAGACAATTTTAACAGCCTTTCCTGTGAACACATTGATCTCTTTGTATAATTATTCTGTTATCAGAGAAACCACACTGTTAGGTTCCTTTTCCACTAAATTTAACTTAGACTGATTCCTTTCTTAGCGGTGTTGATAATAGAGTCTGGTCTGATTATTCAGTAATAGCTACCTGTGCCCCTTTAAAGAAAACAAACATAATTTTTAAAAATTGGTACAAGACAATCCAGATAAAATATAGATTATTTTCACACAAGTGTTTAACACAAGCAAAGGCAATTTCTGCCAGTGCTAGATACTGTATTTTCATATACACAGTGGGTGAAGAGAGTAAAATGAAATTAGAACAGCAACAGCTGGAAAATATCCAAAGATTTGCTTTCCTCCTTGATGTACCCATGGGTTTGAACTGTGTGTACTGGTATTTTTCTCTGTTACTATTTATTTCTCTCCTCATTTCTCTCCTCAGCTTCTTACTAATTCCTGTGTGCTGTCTCTGATCTCTGTTACCAGCTACCTGCTATGATGGTCATCTTTGCAGTACCCATCTCTGTTATTTCCATCTTGAGATGGAAACAAAATATACAACAAAAAATACAAGCTAACCAAAGAAGCAAACAGGAAGAAACAAGAGATATGCTAGAACCTCAGAGTCATGAAAAAACAGGCATGATTTGATGGAAATCTGTTTTCATTGACTCATAGAAAGCTACAAAATTTCAGTCACTCCCAAACTTCCACTTTTCATCGTCCTTTGGCATGGATATGGCCTTGCTCAACAACACACTATTATATCCTCATTTCTGGGTTAGTGTATCACTAGCCCAGCTTTACACTCCAATCTGACTCAGGTTCTCTTCCTTGTTCCCTTTTCCAACTCCTGTTCTCCCCCTCCCCATATCAGTAAAAGTCTCTTTACATAGACACATATCTGTGTCCTACATACATAGGAGAAGCTGTTCCCTGCTTCTGATGCACTTCTTGAGATAAGGCAATTGGAATTGCACACATTGTTCTAGGTGTGGATAGGTATTTGCATAATATCTATTCCTTTCCTAATAACCTTTAGAGCTTGATTTGCATTTTTACCTTTAATCAATGAAGGCAATCAAAGGAAACAAAAATCAAATTGCAGCAGAAGCATTTGTAATGGAACATTTGAGAGAAATGGAAAGCAGTCATTTTAAAATTGAATTCCTTAATCAAAATTCAAGACTCTAGAGCTGTCAGCAGCCACAAATGTTTTTGAAATGGATGACAAGATGGTATACTATCAACAGATACTCTCCAAAAACAAGAGTAATTTATTTCAGAGTGGCACAGCCAGCAGACTGAGGAAAGTTATTATATACTCAAGGCAAAATAAGCCAAGTGTGCTTTACTTGCTTGTTTTCAATTTGGCAGATTTTAAATTTTTTTGACAAGAGAAGAGAAGCTGAGAATAGAACTAAATTTGTGAAGCTGATTGTAGCATTATTTACAAGCAAAGAAATAATGTTGACTGATTATCTATTTGTTATCCCATAAATTTTACAACCTAATTGGGATACCAACTTCAAGAAAAAACACTGAAAGAGGGAAGAGCTTGTTTGGTTTTAGCTTTCAAATCTTCACTGTCCCATGGATAATGACCAATGGTGTTCCCATGGAGAACAGTCCAGAACTTTCCTCAGTGGTAGCTCTGATTGCCTGTATAATGTACACATTTTAAGGCAGCAGTGCAATTTTAGGGATTGAAACTGAATATTGCTTCACAGATTAAGTAAGAAAATAGTGTGACTTTCTATTATTCAAATGAATGTGAATAGGTAATATCTTCATATATATCCAGGTACATTTTCTGGCAGATTAAAATAATTTGACTGCAAAAACCTTTAAAATTAACCTACAGTTACTTCTGCAATAATGAAAGAACTCCCTCTCCAGGGGCAGAGATTTTCATTAAATTCTTATCTCACATAAATGAAGAACACATTTTCCAATACAGAATGAGAGCTTCAGTGCCAAGAAATCTCACTCAGTTTGACTATCAGGAGTATTTTCTAAAGAGGTACCCTTGATTCTTTCTACAACTCTCCAGATTTTTCACTAACTCAAATGGTATCTTTTCTGCTACTTTGAGAATTGACAATGATGTACATGTCAGAAGATTCTAAATGTTTAGTTTCTTATGACAACTTACCTCTGAGATAAGAAATATCCACAGATGATGAACTTTTCCTGCTGCTTATCTCACTGTGTACAAAACCACAGTTAAAAACTGGAACTTCATTCCAGGCAATGGAAACTTTTCATCTCTTTTAAGAGGGCCAAGATTCCACCTACACACTTTCATTTCACAGACATTCTGTAGAGTCCTCCAAATAAACCTAATTACATTCTACACATGGAATATGCCAGGACAGATAGTTAAGAATTAGAAAAGCCACTTTCATACTTAAAAAACAACAAGGTGGTACAAAACCTTACTGATGTCATGCCCCTGATGGAAAAGAACAGCTAACACTCTGTCCTAAAATTGGTTGAACTTTTTCATCACGACAGAACTCAACTGGATTTAGGTGAATGCACTTAACTACAAATATTTTCTCTAATACTGTTCCATTATGGAACTTCAGTGTAGGAAACAGAGGGAATTTCAGGCTATGTTTTAAAAAGGAAAGATTTAAAATTTGACACAAAAGGTGTGGGCAACCATTTCAAATACAGAAGAAAAATACTATTGATGACCATGCTTTAAAAAAACCCAAACAACACTAGATAATACCAAGAAATGCACCAACCTTTCTTGGAAAGTGAGTCATTCTAAGGCAGCACAAACACTGTGTGTTGGGGCTGGAAAGGGAATCATATCTGGAATTGGTTTTGTTGGAGCTTGCCAGATTTGCCAGAGACAGGAAAATGACCTGGGTTTTTTTTCTGGAGTTCACTGACTCTGCAAACTCTGTGCTTGATAACATTGCCCATTTTTCTTGCTTTATGCACATCGATTTCCAATCCACAAAGCTTTGGATGTTCCCATTCATCTTCCAAGGGAAAATTTATCAGAAACATTGTTGTCCTCTCCTTTAAGAAAAAGAAAGAAGGAAGAAAGATCAACCGTTGCCTTCTGTTTTTTATTCTTCTTTACCCCTGCAATTTGTGCAAGAGTGAATTAGAGAAATTCATTTATGGAAAGGAAGGTCTGACATGGTTTAAGATGGCTGGTGGTGGTTTGTATTGGGTTTTTTCTCTTTTTATTTTAATTGGGAGAAATGTGGAGTTATTGCAAAGTTCACTTCCTTCAGTGGAAAATATGACAATAGAAGAATGAAAGAAAAAATTTTAAAAAGAGTAGGAAATATGGCAGGAGCAAAAAAGGCACAAAAAGCATCCAAATTATGGCAGCAGAACTCTTCAAGACTTGTTTAGCGAGTCTTTAAATATATTTTAGAGGTGAAATCACAGAAAGCTGTCTTAAAGCATGAAGAAGTTTTTCACAGCCATTTAAACTGTAATCTGATAGTGAAAGCAACAGAGAATAAACAGGATTCTTAAAGTTAGGGATCACGACTCAACTGAAACCATTGGGGATGATGCTGAGATCAGGGTTCATAACAGTAATTTATGAAATAATAAAATATATTAGTTTCCAACATACTGCACGGTGTGGTTTTATTCTTTACTTTGCTACTTACATTAAAATCTTTCAGCAAATACTTCACCAGATGAAGCCATGAGGGCTAAAATATTCAACAGGAAAGACAAGGAAGGGAAGCAGGTTTGGATTAAACAAGTCACTATTGGGAAAAAGGTGGAGTTGCCAGTGACTGTTTTCCCAAGCATGCCTGGGTTTTCTTCTACCTTTATTCAATGTGTCTCTCCAAATTACCATCACCTAATGCTTGGACCAAGTTACCTGGGCCTGAATTATCTGGCCCACACTTCTTTCATATAACTTTGACAGAGAGTTTTAAGAAAATTCTAATTACTCTGAAACTCTCCAGTAAAGTATTTTCATTTAAATATAGCAAACATATTTTTGCTACCAGCCTACAGAACACAGTGATTAATTCTTTCAAGCTTTCTGTGAGCACCATCTGGCCGTCGTGATTGTTGCTATTTTACTTATCAACATGTTTTAACAAATTTTCTTTTGACAATTTAGTCTTTGACAGTGTCTTTTTGACTGAGAACATGGGGTACTTGGTATTCTCACCACACTTGTGTTACCCACAGCGGGTGCTGGAACCTGCCAAGAGAGATGGAGAATGTATGGGCAAGTTTTGTGTGGAGAAACAGCTTCAGATGGTGTTTTCTTTGAAGGAAGGGAGATTCTTCAACTTCAGAAGCTGAGAGCGCTTTCTACAGGTGCTGGGGTACCCCCCTGAATGATTCTGAGAAGGTATTTTGCTCCTCAGTGAGTAAATCTTGCACTGAATGCATAACTGTCTTAGTTTAAAAGA
>WBMZ01007721.1:0-52361 GCA_013400975.1 Atrichornis clamosus
GCCTTTCAAACTAAGACACTATGAAATTAGCTTAACAAGGATTTAGGGAGTAACCATTTGCACTCTATGGTTGATGTGTGCGACCTTTTCCAAGTAATTATTTCTGAGAACAGAATGTTCATTCATCATGGAAAGAATTGAGGAAAAGTCAGTTTATACCACACATTTGGCCTGTTACACGACACAATCATTTGCTGTTAGGTTGTAGAAGTTAAGCATTACATATAAACCAACAAGTGGTGAAGGTTTTTAGGTCAACCCATGTAACCTGTAGCAATCTTAGGTTTTCTGCAATAATATAAGGTTATTACTATAAAGAAAGATATCAGAATTGGTATAAATGCACAGTAAAAATTTTTCAAGTCTATTTGAAGCTACTCTACAGAAGATAACTTATTATCATGCCAGGGAAGGTCCATAATTTTTGCATATGAGCAGTGTAATTAAGTGAAAAGAATCCTCCTGTGTAACTGTCATGAAGAGAGTATTCATCACCTGGAATTCTGTGTGCTTCAACATAACAGCATGATGGCTATGATGGGTTTCTTGAGGGTGGGACAATGAAGTTGAAACTGAAATGATAAGCAATGAAAAGAGTTCTTAAAGATTTTGAAAAAATCATCCATGAAAACAAAATTACAGAGAAGAACACAAACTAAAGTTCTTAAAAATAAATTTAAACTTGCAGAATTATCTATCCCTGGAGAGAATCCAATATGATATCAAGCTTCTGCAGGTGAACATTGTTTATTTCTGTGAGGAAAATAACCTATGATCATTATAATTTAGTAGACAAATATAGCCACAGTTACATTCTTCAATAAGAGTCTATAAAATTTCATGTAGATACATTTCTCCCTTGTTGATTGAAGGTAAAAAGTTTGTCTGAAAGAGCACTTTAAAGATAAAAAAAAAAATCACCTTTGCCACAGTTAAAAACAATTTGCCTCATACAGTTCCTGTAACTGCACAAAAAATCCTGGTATGATAAAGTCACTGGTTATGGAATAAAAGATGTTTAAATGTCAAATTTCATTAAACTGCATGTTGACTGTAACCTTTGCATGTTGAGTACAATCAGGACAACACATAGTATGTTATAGTTAATAGCTTCACTTAGGTAAAGAAAACAAACCATTCAGGTGAATTCATTTCAACTGATCTTGCCAATTACTACATTGCATTTTTCCAATCCAGAACATTAATGCAAAATATGAATGACTGAGCAGGTTTTTCAAAAAAGAATTAAACAGAAACATTGCTCCCAAAATTGATTATGGGAGTATTAAAATGATGAGATTAGCCACTTTGCCAAAACCAGTATATCACTGCTGTGGTAAATTGCACAGAGCAGAATAAACATTCCAGGAAGTTCTAATTACCTTAATGATGAAGTTTTGTATAACCATATTTCTGATTAAAATGCATCTGCCTTCACATTCCAGTGCTCTGAATTCAGTCTCATGAAGGTATGTACACAGACAGCAAAGACATCACATTGCAACAATCTGCTGGAAGAAAATGAAACAAATTCTTTAGTCTCTTACTGCAAAACACACGGCTCAGACTTCTTATAATGGTTTTCTGAACTCTTCCCACCTTGTTACCATCTGTGCTAGAATGAGTGGATGCCAGAACTGGACATGGAGTGCTCGTTTAATGCTTTATTCAGTAGTAAGAATCCTGTTCTTCCTTGATACTTTTTGGCACAAGCATCCATTTTCACGGCTGCATCCAAGATCTCAGTGAGGGTGGGTGGCCTGGGGATAGCTGGAGAAAAGAGCTGCATCCTCAAACCCCGCTCCTGTTCCCACTTCTCTTTGCTTGAGCAGTCTGAGAGCAGCACAAGCTGTTCCTCCGGGGCCAGGGGAGCAGGGAAGGGAAGGTGGAGAGGTGACATTTGGTGCACAGAAGAACGTGCTGGGGCTCAGTAGTTATGCTAAGAGCACCTGGGAGCTGCTTTTCTCAATTCAGCCATGAGTGAATTATTCCACGCTGCTCTTGAGAGATTGGAAGGGACTCTTGCAAACTGAGATTTCGATTTTTCTCTCTCCTGCCATTCTGCTGCTCTAGGTAAACTATAGGTTTGCATATAGCTGCTCTGGCTGCACTTGTACGTGCAGATTTTTAACAGCTAATTGCTATTAAATGCTTTAATAAAGACATTAGAATAATGGATAAAAGTATAACTTTAGAGGTATAACCTAGTTTTTATTTTAAATGTCATAAAATGTCTAAGGATAAAGGATAGCAGAGAACTAAGAAATATATTATGATTCAGAAAGTAGTGAAGACTGAATAAAAAATACAAGTCAGTGGTTGTTTTCAGCTGGTAAGGATATTAATGAGTGGAGATCTCAAGGCCTATACCAAAACTGGGGTTAATTTAACCTATTTACTACTCATCTGGAAACCAAGAGTGCAGTAGCAGAGACAGCATAATTGGGAATTATGTGATCATTTAGAAAAGATACAACTTAAAAAAGCCCCAGCAGGAAACAAAGCAAAACAAAATTCTAAAAGAAGGGACCAAAAAAAATGGCAGCTGAAATTTAGTGTAGGCAAGTGTGAGGTAATGTGTACTGAAAGGAACAATTTGAACTACTCATATACACTTGATGGTTTGCAAAATCACTCAAGAAAAAGATCTAGGCGTTACTATGGACAGCTTAGTGGAAACTTCTACTCAGGGCACAGCAGTGGTCAAAAAAAGCAAACAAAATGTCAGGCTATATTAAAGATGGATTGAAGAATAATACTGGAAAGAATAACAATACTATGAAATACATCAACAAAGTATTCTTCATTTTAAGATTAGGTTATTTTGCTTTCATTTTGTGAAAAGAAATGGGAATCACCTGGAAAAAGAAATTAAATGGGATTTAGGGGCATTGATAAACTGAAAGTAAAGATATTTAAAGGGTGTCAGAATCATGACATCCTTCAAGTTTTTTTTTCTTTAAACAACTTCTCTGTTCCTCAGTTCTTCAGTTGGTAAGCAAGGATAGCAGGAGCATAGCTATCCCTTTGTCATGCCTGCTGAAATAAATGACACATACAGACTGTGGATGAACTTCTTCTGAGCACGAGGGCTGAATGTCATTTCTCTGCTGCTCTAGAGAAAAATGGAAAGGGACAGTTCCTCACAAAGCCTCTCTGCTCTCCCAAGCCCAATCCAGGGCCAGGTCTTATCCAGCTTAGGCTCAGCTGATGCCTATACCCAGTACCTTGTGTTCAGTCTTTACCCAATCCTGCCCTGGATCCTTCCTTCCTTTAATCCCTTCCTTCTCCCCATACCCTGCACTCATCCTCTCTGCTACCTTCCACAGCCTCACAGCAGTCACCCCACTGCTCCCCATGTGGCTTTTGAGCCCACCTTTCCCTCACGCAGGTGCAGCTGCCCAGCTCAGGCCCCTCAGTGTGTGCTGTCAGGACTGTCAGCGCTGCTGGACCCCAGGAATTCCCTCCCCTGCAGTACCTCCAGCTCCTTCCCATGCTCTGCAGACCCCCGACTGGAGCCCACGATGCTGTTAATGTTAGCAATTGCTATTCACAGTAAACACGAAAAACTAAAATCAGAGGGTAATTTACAGCAGATGAACACCTCCACACACATACCACCCACCTTAGGGCTGTATCATGCCTCAGTGCATAAATTGCTCAGATATTAATTAAGGCAGGAGGTTTCTCTCCTAATTACAGGACACACCAGGTTGAAAGCTGGCCTGTGGCTTAAGGACAATGGTGTATGCCAACCTCTGTGGTTCTTAGGGTAGAGTGCTCACTATAAATAGATGTTAGAATTGTAAATTTAACATTGTTTAGTCTGGGGATAAGTGAGGAAACTGGGAAACTCATTTGCTCAGCAGTAGCAGGGTGTGGACTGTTGTTTTCTGCTGAGGATTATTTTTATTTTTATTACTAAACTCTTGAGAGCCTAGAGATGTCACAAGGTCCTTTTGCTGTTCTGGGCTATGAAACCAGGAGGGGAAAATATTAACTTATGCAGTTTTATATAACTTACAAATGTTTTTAGCATTTTCTATGACAGTGAAGGCAGTCAGAAAATTTAACTGTTTCCTTTGTGAACTTTATTTTGTTTGCCTGGAAGCATGCTCTGTTTCACAGCAGGGGCAGGACATTTTCCCACATAAGCAAAATAAAGTCTAATTACAATAAAAAGGGGAGGAAGAAAGAAAAACTGAAGTTATGCTGTGAAATGGCATTATTACCTCTCTAACAGGAAGCATATGGAATAGTAGCATGCACATGGGTCTGAAAGCCAGGAATAAATCAGTGCTAGTCTAGACATCCTGATTCCAGCTGTGGTCCTGAAACAAGCTGTTAAGGCTAGAACTGATTAAGCCTAATGTCCATCTGGACAGGGTGATGACTGAAAGCAGAATAACTGTCCCATCAGAGCTGTTGGGAGAACAAGGGTTACCCATTGTAATCCCCTCTTTCTAACAGTGACTGGATCCACAGCCAGTATCAGAAATCAGGGTGGTACATCCTATGGAACTGTGCCTTATCACCTAGCCCCATTCTCTGCATTATAGAAAAAGAAGCAGAGGAAATGTCTTCATTTAATCCTGTTTTCCACTCCTTGGTATAGCCCTCATTTGTTGTTCTGCTTGTGCTTTCCCCACAGTGGTTATAAATAATGTGGTTAACTAATATTTATAAGCACCTAGGAGATGGAAATCCTATATATTATCTATTTAGGGTAATTACCTCACCAAAAGACCCAGAGAAGTGTTGTTATAATTCCAGAGAGCAAAGCACTACCAGAGTCTTACAAACACTCACAAAAATACCTCCTCTCTTCTCTTGCCTCAAAACAATGAATCCATCTCAACTGATCTCATGTGAATAAATAACATTTGCACATCCTTTACTATTATCTTCTTTTCACACAGCAAAAGGATTCTAGTTTGTGTCTGTTTGCTGTAGCTTGAATTTTGCCATCCTCAGACAAAACTCTTCCCTCCACTACACAGACTTTATTCACCAAAGAAAAACCTCCAAAAGCCCTTACAGACCTTATGAAAGACGTTTTCACTCACTTGAGTTAAATGAGTGCTGTGTGTTTTCTTTCTTCTTTTTTTTTTTCCTTGGGGGTGGCGTAAAAAGTAATAAATGAATCATTTCAACTTTGGGTGAGAAGTTTAGGTGTTGTATTTGTACCATGCAACTACATAAACACAGAACGAGCCAGTTAACCAATGAATTGCAGGAGTGAGAAGCAATGAGATGATCTAAAACGTTTTAACACATTTTCCATATATTAGCGCCTGGACTAGTTGTGTTTTGCTTTCTTACAACAGACACAAGTCAGTAACAGTCCAAAAGGAAAGTCTGAGGTTTTATATTTCTGTTTGTGGTACAGGAAAAGGGTTACGATCTCAGTGGTTGATTCAGTGAAATAACATCTCTTTTATACACATCTGCCTAGCAAGTAGGGCGGTATTTGGAAATACCCAATCTAAAGCATTAAAGATTTGCTGGCAAATAGCAAGGCATTTTGTGCAGAGGAAAAGTTGTTACATTGAGTAGTCACTTTGAATGCTTAGGAGTTACAGTCAAATATCCAAACACTGTGGAGTTACACTGCATTTATTATTTTCTCAAGTATTTAACACACTGGGAATTGACTCTGCTGCATATTTCATATCCAAGAAGGCATGATAATACCAGATTTAAATAAGAAGATTCTTGGCAATGGTAAGTGATATTTTTATAGCAATTATTTAGGCATCATGCAGTCAGCTCTTTTTACATGTCAGTACATATTATCTTCAACTGTTTTAATTTCAGAATTTGAAAGAGAAGAATAAGCAGATAAGAGGTGTTTCACAAATTACGTTTTTGTCTGCCTATTTACTCTCATCACTGTTTTATCTTTAAATTATCTGAGAAATTTGAAGTAAATTATTATTGTTCAGTGATCAGCATTATGAATTAAACAGAGATGCTCTACATGGAAGTACCTTAATTTAGGACACTTCTAGTTTGCTGTATAAAATTTCTCCTATTTCTTCTGATGCGTATAAAAGCCTGCAGAGTGGACTAGAGACTTTTGTGAGTTCACAGATTTCTTCAGTTTTGAAGGCCTCTATAAACCTGCAATATTATAAGGGACAGAAAAGAAAACAGAGCACAGGTAAAATGATTCGTTATTCAGAAATATTTTAAGTCTAAAAAATATCTCACTGGCAATTAAACATCATAAATAAGACAAATGAATTAATGTCATAACCAGATGGAAAGGGGAGGATATGGGATTTTTATTTTTTATTTTAACTTTTGCTAAGTCAATTTTTTCACGGAGTTTTCTCTAACCTTTCTATTCATTTCCACTGTGCTGTGTAAGTGAAGGCTATATTCTTTGAATATTTTTTTTTTCTTTAAAGAAACAATGCAGAAAAAATGTATTTCTCTGTGAGAACTGCATAGGGGTTGTATCTAATCTTCTGAAAGCACATTTCCAAACTATTTTAAAATAAAGCATTAGTATTACCTACTACAGTTCCAGAGCATAGATCCAAGCAAGACATTCAAATGCAGTATTTACTCAAATCTCTGTATGAACTAGCCTGTACAGGAAATCAGTAAATTGCTCCTGAGTCTCAGCCTCAAAGGGGATACATATTTGTTTAGTCGTGTATTATAAATAACATCTGTAGACTGGAAACCTTGCCAGCATTATTAATGCAGTGTTCACTTAATAGTGCCCTTTATTACGTGCCTCATTAGTAACAGATTCATACAGTACAAGCCCACAGAAGAAAGGTGCAGGCTAGTACAGCACGCAGGTATTGATGAGGTGCTTTCCATCCTGCCGGTGTAACCTGGTTTGGTGGAGCTGGTGTGCCCTGAGCTGAGCAGTCCCTGCGGACACGCAGCCGGCGCAGGGGCTTTGGAGCACCCCTTGCTGCTCCTCTGCAGGGGGATTGCTCCCAGGGGGGAGCTGGGGACAAAACACTCCCCTCTTCCTGCACTGTACCAGCCCGTGCCTGGGAAGGGATGACACAAGCTGTGGGGCGGTCAAATTGCCTCGATTTATGCTGAAAGCCTGACCTGACAGGCCATGGCCTCTGCACCACTTTCACAGCTCCTTGCTGTTAGGGAGCACCACTGATGTCATCTGCTGCTTTATTTGCCTGCTGCTGTTACAATATTTATGCTCTTTGTATTACAGCATGGCACACACTGTACACTGTAAAATAGCTTGCATGCTTTTTCATATGGAATAAACTTTGTATGCAATAGATTCTGCACAAAATGAGATGGGTTGCTGTGGGATATCATTACTTGACACCAGCAATTCTTATTGTTTTCTAAGAGTAGTTGTTAATTATTTTGTTTGTTGTCCCATTAAAAAAAGAACAACAAACTGTCTATCTGGTACTTTTCACCAGAGACATTCTCACCCCGTACATCCAAGAAAGAAAGTGATGGCCATACCCCTCTTTGATGGGGACAAGAATTCAGAAGTGAGGGAAAGCAAACCTATCTAAGGTCAAACCAGCAGGTCACCACCAGAGCTGGAAGGAGATTTCCAGACTCTGAACTACAGTGGTCAGTCAAAAATGAGCTGGGGCAGATTGTTACTGCATTATAGCAAGTGGTGTGCATTAGATGTGGTTGGTAAGGTTCACTTATAGGTAGTTTACTTCTTTGCTCAAGATTAATGCTGAGCCCAAACTGATATTGTCAAAGTCTTAACATTTTCCTAATACTAATTTTATGCATTCAGGGTTCTTTCTTTTAGCCAGAAATAAGAAGAAAACAGCTAAACTGTAAAACCTTTGTTTGCAACCCCCAAAGGTCTGGATATTCTGGAAGGTTTATCTGAGTCTTTAAAGATTCACTCCATGAATAAAATGACAAAATTTATAATCAGTTTAAAAGGTGTGGAAATAAAAAGTTTTCAAGATTGGTGTAATAATATCTTTACATTCAGATTTGGTGCTGATTTTAAAAGATAAGCTTTAGCTGAAGTAGGAATTATTTTCATCAGTACAGGAATTACAGGTTAACTTTTTCTCTTTGACAGGCTAATTATACTAGCTAATTAGAACAACTTCTTCTGGGCTTAGAAACTGATTCTGCAGAAAAATCAAAACCCAAGATCAGGAATCCTCAGCTGAGATCTCTCAGCTGAGATCTCTCAGCCACTAACTCTAGCCTACTTAACCTTAGGTACTGCTCTAGAGTTGTAGGCTGATTTAAATATATGGAAGAAAAGCGTTCTCCCACAACATTAAATCCTAGACTGTTTAGGATGCCACAGTTTACCCCAGCACCATTTACCACCCCTACGACCAAGGTATCACCAGCTCTCATGAAGCACCAGAAGCATTGTGTTTTGTGCCTTGCCAGGGACCTATTTATATGACAGATTATACAGTTTCCCTCATGGGAAACCTGTAAAATAACCTCATCTTGCTGTCAACAGTGATGCTAGCGAGTACAATATGTGGTGTGCTTTCTGACTAAAGTCAGTGTTAAAACTAGAGCATTGCTGAAAAACGAGAGCTGCCATTGGAGCTTTATACTGTTATCTTCAACACCACAAACAAAAATTGTCTGCTCAGCTTCATTCTGATTGTCACAGCCTTGGAGATAAGGTGCAGCAGCAGAAATGTGAAGGGTCCGCAAGACTTTTTTAATGCAGACTTAAGCAGCAGCCTGAGTTAAGTAGCTTTGCCTCTGCCAAGCTCCAGGAATGGCAAATATTCAGAGGCAGCTACTGCTGAAGTCTTGTGCTTGAAATGACGACTGTATAAATGTGGTAAAGTCATCTTATTCAGACACAGATATCCAAGAGCGGAGGTTGCGTAATTCATCACCAATCCCTGACAATGCTAATTGAAAAAGAAAACAAACAAACAAACAAAAAACCCCAAACCAAACCAAAGAACACACCAAAACACACTGAAATACACTTTCCCCCTCAAAAAACCCCCACAAAAAATGCAACCCAAACCAACAAACCCAGCAACCCAGACAGGACCATGCTATCTGTGAAATGCTAAAGGATAACAAGCCCCCAGCTGTGGTGACCCTGAGATCAGGCTGCTGGAGCAGGTGGTGCCTGTGCCAGAGCACAAAATATGGAGCAAATTCTGCCACTGATACTCAGGTGGATGAAGTATATTCACCTTTTCAGTACTTCCATTCATTCACAGCTGCCTGCTCAAGGAGTAAAGAAGGCAGTAGCACCAAATATGACAGAATCCAACATGTATTCACAATAAAAGGTTAAAAAAAGAGGTAAGTCTAAAGGCATCTTTTAACCGAACTAATGAAAAATACAGAGAAAATTTTCATATTACTTTTGTAGGTAGAGTAAATTCAGTTTTCTTTTGCCCTTTATGTTTTTTTCCTTGTAGATCATAGTTTGGCTGTTGATAATTCTCCTTTCACTCAGCCTAAAGGGCCCTTTATGTCTGCCTACAGTTTAGGGAACCATAAATCAAAGGGAATGCTAAGTCAGATGAAAAAGGAACATTATGTGACGGGAAATGAGGAAAGAAGAGGCAAAGTCATAACTTTTTAAAATATTTGTTTAAATTTGAATGACACTATACAGGAGAGCTCACATAATGTTTTTACTACCTGGTGCTGCATTAAGTTATAAACTGTGTATTTGTCATGGTTTAAAAAAACCAAAAAAAACAAAACAAAAAGACGTACCTTTCCTTCAGTACCAGATATTTAGCAACTTCATAGCTGACACAAATATTTAGTGTTTCTCTAAGCCCAGCATAATCTCATACACATGGTCTATATACAGAGTACAAAAATATGAAAATAACAGTACAGCCCACGACACTTAGTTAAAAGGTTACCATTCTTGTCTTGCCTCGTACACGCCCACCATGGCTACAGCCAATGCACTTTACACTCAGAGTGCTGTACTTTTTCAATCACACTCTTTTAACACAATCACTTATGTAAATCACGTGGGCAACTTTTTCTGTAAACAAAGCACTGTATGCATAAAGTAACATATTCTTCATGGAGTTCCAGGATATGCTCTCAAGATGAGGTAAAAGTACTTTTTATGGGTGTACACTTAGTATTAGACCCTCTTCCGTGGAACTGTATAAGCTTATTTTACTGCTTATCTCTAGGGCACCGCAACAAGTAAGGTTCGTAGTCACAGAGTGGGAGTGCATGTCCTGAAACACAGATGTTTTTGGCAGGACAAGCTCTAGGAACTTTTATTAATTCACAAGAAAGCAATTCACTTGAAGATAGTCTAGGAGGTTGCAGAGCTAGATACCATTATGAAAGAGTCAGGTAATAAAGTTCACAAAAGGAAGTGAATTTTTCAAAAAGATCTGAAGCAAAAGGAGGAGTTCCAAACATGTGAAAGCAGCATGAAGCTGGAAGGAGGGGAGAAGATAAAGAGATAAAAGTATGTAGCAGATAGAGGATGACATCAATACAGAGATCAATGAGAAAGGATTCTATGGAGACGTGAAGATCAGGATATTTTTCCTAGTACAAGTACCGAACAAATCTTAGAGGCAGCAAATTTAAAACAATTACAACAAAGTACATTTATATGTAACACGTGAAACTAATTGCCTGTGGATACTCTTGAATTCAAAAGCTTAATGGGAGCCAGAAATGTATAAGTTACACAGGATTCATTTCATGTGTAGAAGAAAAAAAATCTTTGTGCTTCCTGGCAAAACTTAGGTACTAAGTAATGAAGGGAATTAGAAAGAGATTTACTTAATTTGACATAATGCAATACTTATCCATCATGGGGCAGCTGTAGTTTCTGCTAAAACAAGACTATCCAATCATAACATGTTATGCCCAAGAATTTTGGAATAACATACAAAATCACAGTCATGCCAGTCTACTCTTACCTATAAGCAACTCAGAAACTCTTCTTGAAGGCAAGCCCTCTCTTGATTCTTCCTTTTTTTTTGCTTTGTTTTTGTTGCTGGTGGTTTTTTTTTAACAAGGTTATCCCTTTGAAGCATTTGCTATCAGTTATTGCTGGAGAAGGATACTGGATTAGCTGGGCTTGTAGGGTGACTCAACATGCCATGTTGCTATGTTTTCATGGATGGAAGGGCAGTGTGAAAGTCATAAAACCCAAGACACAGATGACTAATTCAGTCCTGGCTTAGCAGCAATGAGGGGATGGATTGTCCTGTGCAACATAACTGGAGTCTGAGATACAGCAAATGTGAAAATTGTGGCTGTATTTAAGGCAAAAGTAATTTATCAGTTTGCTGAACAAGGTAAGGACAGGACAAAAACCTGAACACTCCATACTGTTGGCTTTCTTTTCTATTAATACAAACAGTATTTGGAGTTGGGTGGAGATCAGGACTGAGGCTAAGTTCCATCATTACTTAGATCTCCTTTGCCCAGTAGTAATGTCCTGTTTAAATTTATATGTTCCTTTTCAGAAAAGGTTATCACCAGTAGCAACAGGCAAAATATTTAGTACTGAATAGTCTGCATATTTGTCCCCCAGAATCCAAACCTGTGTATATGGAAAATAGTTCGGAGAAAAGAGGGATCAGCTCCTGTATCTGCTATGGTTCCAGACACATCCTGATTTTAGTCATGCAAGAGAAGAAGTGCCATAACTATTAAGTTGAGTGGCTCCTCTATTTCCTTTACCCACCGTCAATAGACACTAACTCCAGATGTCAGAAAAGTTACTCCATTTTATGGTGACAAGGACCTTGTCCCACGGCAGGAGTACCACTCTACCTATGAACTGCATTGTTTGACTTTCATTCTGGAACAGGAGCTGCTGCCCCTTCTGCCTGCTATTCCCTTATTTACAGATAGATATTTTCATCAAGTCACTTCTTGGGGTGAAATCTCTGTACAACTGAAATCAAAGACAAAACAGCTAACTTCAAAGTGCTCATGATTTCTGCTGCCTTCTTTTTCTACACATTCATTATGCTTTAGGTTTTAAGTATTTCCTTTTATTTGTTTGAATGCTCTTTATTTTACTGCATTCTTTTCCTGTTCCTCACATGAGAAGGAAGTAAAGAAACCACAGTGATTTTCTTTATATTGCCTATAATCTCATTAACTTTTACCAATGCAGTTCCTTTCTGCCAAGGAGAGTCCACATAATTTCAATATTTTAATACAAAATTCCAGCCTCTGATCAGTGTTCATTGCCCTTTTCCTGGGACAATATCTTTGAGCTAAGTAATGAAGATTGACCACAGTATCCAATATCAAAGCATACCATTAATGCAACAAGGCAGGCACAGTTGAGGTTCTCTCTCTCTCTCCCCTTTTCCTTAAGGCTTCTAAAAACCTGCTTTTCTGTTCACCAGTGGGGACTGAACAACTTACTATACAGAGAAGATGGAAAAAACTGCAAAAGGTTAGGGTAAAACAACATGAAAAAACAGCCCCTCCTTGTGATATTTGTATTTCTGCTGCTGGCTCTGGCAGAAGTCCAGATTTGGAATGAACAAAACTCCCAGTGGCTTAGGGACTGCATTATTCAGTCCATAGTCAGGAAATGCAAAAGCATGTGACAATGGGAAGAAATAAAGGAAGCTTTCCAATGCTTTTGAGCTTCCAGCTCAATCAGCTTGGATCAAAACCCAGGGACTGTTGAGATTTTGTGTGAATGAGTTCTCTATTGCTAAACAAAAACATGTGTGTGTTATAGTGAAAGACAGTAAAGTGGGAAGCAGTATGTTGCTCTGCTTCCTTGCTGATATTTCATTTTTACAGTACTAGGACTGCATATAAAAGCCCATTTTATGTACAAGGCCCCTGTCCTCTCTATTCAGATACAAACTCTTTCCCAAAATACAGTCAGCTCCCTATTTCTCCCCCTTTCCCATAAACCTACCTGATAATTGTTGATCACGCCTCAGTGCCAAATCGTGGTTCTACTAAAAGACTTGTGTAATGTTCCAGTGATCCAGGTTAAAACTGCGTCCTTTACAGAAGATTTCCTTTGGGGAATTAATATCCCAAAAACTTAGAGGTTAGAAAAATAATGTCAAATACTCTTCATAAACATTTAAAATACAGAACACCCACAATTGTATTATCAAGGACAGAGGGTTTCAGGGCTCCTGTAGACACTGTACAGAGCAGAGATTTCATCTTCCCTTTTTATCCCAGTAGGGAAATCATTCTTGTGGGGCAGATGTTTGTCTTTATGGTCCATGTTTTACCTAGAACTCATAGGACCATTAAACATGAGATCCTATCAGTGCAATATTTAAAACCATTTTATAATTCCTCTCTCTCTTTTGCAAGTTTGGTGACAGAGCAATAAAACGAAGACCTTCAAGCCACAGAACACTGAGGGCAACAGGTGTCTGAACACTCTCACGCTGACCATTTCCATGACCAGACAGGGCCAGGTTTATGCTTACATTATCCTGAAAATCATAGAATTGATGCTTTGTGAGAACACTCTAAAGAGGCCTGACTATTTAAATAAATGAACATTAACTGTTTCAGATACAATTTTATGGATTTTTTTTTAAATTTGCGAACCCCCTATGCATCTTATCACACAGATTCTTTGAGATCAAGTAGGTTTCTGCACCAAGATTGTTACTTGTTGAAGTGAGCACAGCTGAGGATTGACAGGTGGGGACTGACACTGATCTGTGTGATAAACAACAATTTTCTGAGTCCTTGATCAGGTGAGATCACAAAGTTGCAGTCTAGCCCACAAATGGGAAAGTATTTAAGAACTGCTAGGTTAAAGGGACCGTGTCACTTCATGGTGAACAATACAAGGGTCTGACATTCAAAAGTGGCACCTATTATGTTTTGCTCCTGGAGCAGAATTGGTCTGTGAAACTCTTACTAACTTAAAATATCTGCTAAACAATATGAGAAATATACTTGCCATCTCAGCCTCAAACAGACAACCCTGCACTTGATTAGCACAGACTCTGGCTGTCACCCCAACTTCCCTCAGGTAGGTTTGACATGCCTGAACCCCACCAACCCTAGGACCAGAGAGAGATGGGTAAAAACAAATGACACAAACTCCTTAAATGGTCCTGCCATCTCCGGGTAGCTGGGAGCCTGCTGGAAACTGTTTCCCCAATACTGCATCCCATTGCTTTTGTTTATCTAGCCTTGCTGACATTTTCTTCAATTAGGAAACAATAGCTCTGTTCCAATGTACTGAGCAGAATTACTGAAACTGAGTCACGTGGCACCAGGAGAGTGTGTTTTCAATTATTCACTCTGTCTTTTTTTTGCCAGGCCTATGAAGAGGAACAGCCTTCTGCAGGAGTCAGGTTTGTCTGCCTTGCTGTTGTAAGTTCCTCCTTTTGAATTTTTACTTTACAATTAGGTTTTGATTTTTGTTTGTTTGGTTTTTTTTTAATTTATTTTTAAACAGTAAATTAAACTCTACAAGAATTTCCTACTCTTTATTAGAAAACTTCCAAATCTCTAGCTCTGTCTACTGCCTGGAAATCCTAGACATCTGCAATAGTTCAGTGTTAACAGTACTGCTCAGTAATGAATCTGACTAAGATCACAACATCTAGATTAAAATAGGATGCAAGATCTAGATTAAAAGAGGATGCTATTAGCACTTAGTAATGTAAAACTCATCTTGTTCATGCTAGTAAAGTTCTGTTTTTCTTACTGTCTGGTTAACAGCAGAGCATTCGTATTCAGTCTGGGAGCTACACCAAATTATTTGCATCTTGTAAATGCTCGTTTTAATATCCAACCAAAAATTTGAACCAAATGGGCACAGTTCAGATCATGTATTTTGTTTGCAGAAGACAGAGTTCAAGATTTTTAGACTTAAAGCTGGAAAAATAAAGCTTGGGGGGAAAAAAATGAAACAGAGAAGGAACATTTGGTTTGCATTACAAACCACAGACAGCTTCCATCAGGCGAGCTGGAGGTATAAGAATGGCAAAATAAAATGACAAGCAGGGAGTGCACTGGAGGAAAAGATGAATGGTTCGGAGAATTGACTTTGAAGTAATTGTCCATGCCATCAATACCTTGAATTAAATTTGTTGGAAGATGGTGATGAATCATAAAGCTTCTCTGGCACTTGTGATATTGTTTTCTGCGTAAAACATTTCTGGGTACTTTTATTGGAAAACTTATGGACTATGTTTTTGGTACCTCCCGTATTTCTGTCACTTATGCAACCCTGAATCAGCAGCCCTGGAAAGAATGTTGCCTTAGTTAGAACTTGTGATCCAATACTTTTAGCAAGAGCAAGTACTTAACTGGAAGTCTTCAGGTCTACTGGGTTTATTTTCACCTCAGGCACTGGCTCACTCTGAGATTAGGTAAGTCATTCAGGGTTAAACCTGGTCTTTGAGTGGATGGAGCTCTGGTGGGGGTGCGGGAGGAGGAAACAGCTGATGCAGCAGGGCAAAGCGCTCTCCCTGCACAAGGTAAAATTCCCCATGAGGATTACAGGGGGGTGGGATAGCAGAATGCACTTAGACCAAGGTTTCCTTCACTGTTTCAGCAGGTGCTTCTATGTGTTCCCTGCATCCCAGATGTTTAGCACAGCCAGAGAGGCACCTCTTGGCCAGATTTAGTACTGATGGCAGTTCTCCCTTCGTAAGCACAACAGCTTCAGGCAGAGCAAGAAAGGACTTCATTCTAGCATGCCAGTCTCCAGAGAGCTGCACTTTGACCATTAAGCTATCAAGTCCTCTGCTTATCCACATGCTTACTAGCTCTATTTTAATTCTTCCTCTTTGGGAAAAGTAAGACTGCGGTTAACGGTTGTACAACATTGAAATCCTTGAATGAAAAGTGCTATTTCTTTTAGTTTCTACATATAGGCAAGATTGTTTAGTTCTGAACGTGCAACTCAGGTACATTTCTGACGTGGCTGTTACCAGTGTCTAATAGCAGTATGAGAATCATGGAAGGAGCACTGATCCCTGTCGCAGATTTTCTAGCTATGCACATTCCACTCACCTCCAGCTCTGTTGGTGCTGAGAGTGGAGATTTGCACAAGTTCCCCTCACCCCAGCCATCCTTTTCAATTTCTACTCCACATCCTGGTCTAATGGGCCAGATTGCATTTTTACTTTCATTCAAACAAACAGGAAACACAACATCACAGACTTTAACAAGATTAATTTCCTGATACAGTGGAGATGTTAACGAGGATTTCCGCCTTCAAAAATTGCGACTGAGTTCATGCATATTATGGTAAACTAAAGCTTTATGCTTATCAAAACACTAAAAAGTGCATTTTTTAAAAGACACAAACAAGATCACCAAACCTTGAAAGTCTTTATATATTTGTAGGGTTCATGTCAGTTAGTTTTTAGCTAAAGTAACCAACAAAGAAGCATACAAAAAAATTGCAAACTTGTGATGCTAAATTATACCACCAACAACTACTTATTTCAGTTCTCAAAACTATTGTTCAAATATCATTCATAGCACTTTTGATCTCTGTACTTCAAAATACATTACCACGCAGAGGCTCTGGCAAGTAGGTTCTCTCTGTAGTGCAGGAGGGGAGGTGAATCCTAGAGAAATGAGACCCCAAGTCAACGTGTTAAAACCGACACCCCTTTCCCCATCATCCCCTCTGGCCTCTGTGTCCTTACACAGACTTAGATGTCCCTTCAGTCAGTGTGAGCTCTGCGTCACAGAAGGGAGCGTGGCTGTGCTGCTGGGCACTCCTCCATCACACCAATCTTGCCATTCATGAGAGGCTACTCTGGAAAGAAGAAAAAAGCAGAACTTTCTGTGTATTGAAAGGAATGGAGAACATGCTAGTTCAGTTTGACCCTGAAAGCTTCCCTCGTGCCAGCGTTGGGGAGGCTGGCAGCCCAGTGGCTTCCATTCCACTGTTCCAATCCAGGGGGCTCAGACTCTCCCTCAGGAGCGGAGAGGATCCCAAAGACACACAGGAGTGGGTCAGAAAGCACAGCCAGCTTTGTGGAACTTGCCATGTACTCTGGCTGCTTTCAAACTTTGCCCTGAAATGGTGTCTTGCTAGGAAATCCAAGGAGTTCTAACACTCAGGGCACGAGTTTCTGAAGTGTTAGGGTTTTGTTTCAGCAAAAGAGACATCATGGAGCAGAGCAACATTAGGACTGGTATGATAGAAAATAAGTAATGATGGAAAGCTGTAGAAGCATTACCTATCAAAAACACCAGAAAGGACTGCACAAATAAACATCCTTCTCCCTTGGGCCTCTTGGCTTCTCCTGAAAAAGCCATGTGCAAATTGTTTTATTTTTACAAATTCAAACAAATTCAGATTCATGCTGAACTATGGGTTTCTCCAGCAATGCCATATAGTTCCTTTAGACAGGTACTCAGTAGCACCGTGTTTATCATCTGGTTTAGTTTTTCCTGTTTATTTGTATGAGAAGAAAAAAAAACACAAGAAAATAATCCTGCAGATTTATTATAATGCTGACTTGGTTTTATTTTCTGATTCTGGCTTGGTCTGAGTTTGCAGGCCTGTGTTTATTGTTGTGGCTGTAAGGAGCCTATAGAAAATCTGTCTTCTTCCTTTTCTGTATCACCAGTGGAACCTCAGGTACAAACTGCATATGTACCTACTTAATTCTTCATAGAAGCAGGAAAAAAACCCTCCAAAAGCAAACACAACAACCCAGTTTAGAGCACAATGTACAATTTTTTCTCTCAATAGTATACCTGAGAAGTGCTTTTCAAATTACATTGGTTTTCAGTTTTGTGTATAACACCTATAGCATCTTTGATTCATGCAAATACTTAAGTTTCCATAGGTATTTTCTCTAGAATGGCAACATGCACTATCAGTTAGGTACTGTGAGGAGAATAGAAAAGTTTGTGTAATAAATATGATGTTAAAAACTAGATGAGAAATTCAAAGTATTTAGACTTCCTCTTGTTGAATTTTCAGCACTGACACATACCTACCAAAGTATTTCTAGAGATCTCTTTCTGAGAGAAAAAGAAGAATTTTACAGAACTCTCCTTTGTTACCTTAACTCATTACCCTACTCATTTTACAAAAGCTCCAACTTTTGGCACACTTTGATTGTGTAAATTTTTTCCATTTTATCTTAGTTTTGTATGCTGAATCATGTGCTGAAACAAGCCATTTCTGTAAGAGGACATTTTATGATTGATGTAGTGGAGCTATATTCCTTTATGGAGTTCAATCCCTAATCAGATATTCACATCTTAAGTGCCTCACTGGATCTCTCTGTTACTCTTAAATGCACAGGCTTAAGTGAGTCCTGGTTTGCAAAGGTGGAAGTTTTACAGCAGCCTGACATTCCTCACTCTCTCAAGGTGAAGATCTACTTTTGCTGAACCACTTACAACTCAGATGTGCCAGGCAGAGAACTTAGAGTGGACAATTTGATTAATCTTCTTTGAACTATAGTGGTTTCATGAACCAAACTTCAGAGGGAGCTTCTTCTTTCCAAACAATATTAGGAGGATAGAATAATGCTTTTAAAGTATCTTCCTTTTCAATTTAGGGTTTCGACATGCAGATTCAGCAGATGCCTAAAGCAAGCAAACAATGGAAGCATCACAAACATTTATTAAAAGCTCTCCACTGTGCTTAGGGAATGTGGCAAGGGAATGAAAAGGTAAAGGAGCATCTAGTAGAGCTCTGCACAGAAGCAGAATTAGCAAGTCATGAGATATCACGTGGCTGTTCACAGACTGAAAGGCTCTGTTGATTCAATTTATTCATCAGGGTTTTCAGTAGCGTAGGTTATTAAGTAGGAGAAAGTGCGGTATATTACAACTTACTTTTTGTATTTCCTTTCCTGGAGGATATTCAGCACCAGAGAAGTGGAGAAAGTTATTGAAAGTATCATGCCGCATAAATGGGAGAATGATAGGAAAAAGAGCAGCAGCTCTCTGAAGATGGATCAAAAGAGCAATGCTGGGAACAGAAAGTCAAGAAAGTTTCGCTCCATTTCAAGATCACTTATACTTTGCAATGCCAAAAACAGCGACGATGGATCGAGTCCCGATGAGAAATGCCCCGATCCCTTTGAGATCTCTACCAGCTGGGGTCAAGAGGATTTTGATTGCTGCCCCAGAACACAGCTGCCGTGCACATCAGAGACAGAAGACAGCCAACCTGGCCCTTCACGTGTGGTCACCAGTTTCGTCCATTCCAAAGCTGCAGCAAATGAGAACTGCAACAACACGAGAAGAAAGTTACTCACCAAGGTAGGAAACTTGTGCTGTGTATTGTAATATTTCCCATTGCAGTTCCTAAATCGATTAATTAATATTTCTCAGGAACACAGGGTTCTTCTTGACTTTTTTACAGCCTATGAGCCTGCAGTGTTCCTGCTCTTCATAAAAACCATGAAAGTATGTTGGGTTTCCTGCTGCGCTGTTGCACTCTGCTGATGGAGGTTCTGTTGAAATCAGTGCCTCTAGGCCACTCTCAGTGTCCAGACAAGCACAGCTGGCATGTCCTACCTTCAATAGAGTACCCAGTACAAAATATAACCCTGTCACTGTAGTAAGGTGCACTTGTAGAGTGTGATACCATGATATCTTGCAAGCTAGGCAAGCATGAATTATATTACTACTGTGTAAGACACTGAAGATTCAGTAGGCAGATGCTCTTTTTCTCTGATTCAGGAAGTAGTGATGGCTCTAAAACCACCAGAGACGTCACATTTCCTAGAGATGAAAAAAGTCTAAGAGCCTCGTAATACAATGTTAATTTTTAATCAACTATGTTGAATCCTAACAATCTAAACAATTTTTCAGTCTGAGCAATATATTCTAGATGCCTTTAGAAAGTTCCATTTCAGTAATATACCCTAATTTTTCCACTTTATCTCTACCTGTTGGTGTGATGTGTAAAAGGTACCTCACTGCAAGTGTCCTCGTGGCACCTCCTTTATTATATGCCTTTTAACTGTGCATATAGTTGCTCATGTGAAAAAAATTGATTCCTTCACCTAAATTGTTTTTCATGTGTAGTCTATTTTATTTTATATACCTTCATTAGATATTGGCCAAAACTAGACCTCTGTGTTTAATCACACAGTGGCACAAGTGCTACCGAAAATCAGAATCTTCCCTTACTCTTTGAGTTTCTTGATAACGATCACAGCATGCCCAGCTTTGCAAAGACTGAAGCAGGATAGGTGCAAGGTGTTTCAACCCTTGGCAAAGTCCCAGCAGGAAGACAAAACCAAACCAACTTGATGTTATATTCTGACAGAAAACAGGATGCAAGTCCCAAAATACACTAAGTCAACTGCAAAACCATACCAACTCCTCCTTTTTGGAAACAGTCCATATCACCCTGCTGATTTCCCTCTGTGAGTGAAGAAGGAGCTGGCTTCTGTGGACTCTCTTGTCTTCTCTTTTAAAAGTTGAAGCACTTTCCTAGGTGTGTGTCAGCTGCCACAGCCTATTTGCCTGCATATTTCCTAAGTGTGCAGGGCTCCTATTACTGTTGTGATCTACATCCATATGCAACTACTCAGTATCTTATTCCAAACTGGAAGTTTATATCATTTGCTTTTATAGCTGGCAAGCAGCTAAAATAGGGGCCTAGGGAACAGAGTAAGTCCCACAACTAATGCCTTTGCACATATAAAACATAACTGCTAAGGTATAAATCCACTCGTAGGCTGAAGCATCAGTGTAACTGAACAAGATGTGTCAGATGGATGGTGACATAAATTAACCAGCAGCCCAGTCTCTCAAAGCAGCATTTGGGTAGTTCAGTGCTGCTGTAGACTATGGGTACCATTAAATTCCCACTCCAGAGCTCTCACAGCAATCTAAACCTCTTCAAATACTACTTGCTAACCTGTCATACCTTTCAGTCATGGATCAGTGAGTGATTCTAAACAGTTTTCTCTCAGCATGCTAAATAGGATGAACGTTGGTAACAGCCACACTGACCCTATCCTGTGCTACTGCTGCTGAGACTTTCGCTCTGTAGAATGAAATCTGTGATCCCTACCTTCCACGTGGCACATGCCTGTCAGAACAATCTTCCTGTACCATGTCTAACAAAGCTTAAGCTTAAGAGCTTTCTCATTAAGAAGTCAAACAAGCATTTTTCAAGTCCCAGTGTAATTCTCTCTCCCATCTAAACATGACACTTCAGAAATTCATGATGTGTGACTCAGAGCTGAAGAATCCTTGTCTTTGTTCAAGAAAATTGATTCCATTCTTTCTGTGGTGTTCTGGAGGATATTCCACTATTCTTCTGCTTTCCAGCACCTTCAGCCCTAAGCATGACTCTGAAGGTGTTTATAACTCCCACAGAACTGAACAACTTGATATTTGCTGTCACAGGGAAGGAGAGAAGAATCCTTAAAAGTGCTGTATGATTTAATGCTCCCTGTGCATTTCTTCTCCAGAGTAATGGGGAACCTGTAACATCAGAATTTGAAATAAAAGTTCCTTTTTTCTGGTCAAAACCTTAAGTACCTCCCTGAATCATACATTACTGATTGCATGAGATTCATTGTAAGCAGTAAACTATGAGCAAATCAAACAACATTTCAGGACTAAAAAATAAAGATTACTTTTTTTCGTTCTCTAATACCTGTCAGCAACAAGAGTAGATGAAGAGTCTCTTAATTCATTTGGTTTCTATGTTGCACTATTCTCTTATACTGACTATTGTGTCTAGAGACCCAGGGTTACCTGAGTGTCATTTATTCAGCCAGCTCCCAGGCCACTTACTTTCCAAGATGAGGTGTGCTTGGTGTGGTATGGTGGAAAGCAGATCTCCTTTATAGTTTGCTTCTCACAAAATCAGCAATTTTCAGGTGGCCTGAAAAGAAAAGAAACCAAAAAATTGTAAGCGGTACCCGATACCATGACACAGCAAACACCGTGAAAAATCTTTGCCTGCTCAGAGACTGAAATCATGCCAGTTGTTGGGAGAACTGGGCAGGAAGAGATGATATCAACTCCTAATCTTCAGAGAACAGCAGTCTCTGCTGAGTTGGGGAGCTGCTTCAAGAAGCACTTCTACTTCTTCAAGAAGCATTCCATTATCTCCTGCACCAGCAACACCCTGGGAAACACTGAGAGTTACCAGCCAGTGGGGCTGGCAGCAGGGTTGAAAGAGCATCTGGAATAAACTAGAACTTACTTTTTATGCAATAAACATGGGATCCAAGCTGACCTGACTGCATAGCTCTATTTGGTTCTAAAAACTTCTGTATCCTTGCTTCCTTTGGCCCTCTGCTTGAAGGAGGGAAAAAACAAAATGCAATTTTTCTCCTTTGGTCATCACCAGAGTATAATTTTATTAACTTGCCCTTATGCAAACACCAGTTATCTGGCCCTTTGGTACCAGGACAAGTGCTATGGCAACAGACTGTAATGTCTCAAACAAGAGCCCATGGGCAGGATTCAACAACAAAACCAAGAGAGGAGACTGCATTTATTTAGATATTTATGTGTTCTGCTCACTTTTCATACTTCTCTCTTTCCATCTTCCCAACCTTTTTGCTTTGGCTGCACAACAGCCAGGTCATCCTCAGAGCAAGTTGGGAAAGGGGCTGTTAGATCAATACAGGGTGTACTGCAAAATGCAGGCCAGGACAGAGGCTCCCAGGAAAACACCCCAAAGACCGGATGGAAAGGTCCTCCTGTAACATCTGATGTGCTGAAATGTCTATCAAGGGCAAACCTTGACCCATGCCCTGCTCCTTGCATCATCCTTGCTTTCTGGCTTCTGCCATTTCACTGGTCACAAAGGGAATACACTGCTGGGAAAATGAGTTACATCTACTACAATTATTTTGAAAAAACCAAGGCATTGGGCTAGGGTACATCAGAACCAGTGGAGTGAGTTTATGCCAGAGAGATTCTGGCCCTTTCTCTTTTAGGACTGATGAAGAAAATAAATGCTTCTTGAAGAAAATCCCCAAAGACTGTATTCTCTTGGAAATCCCAACCATTTCACAGTCATAAGGCCAGAAAATCTAAATATTTAAATACATTACCATACTGCTGCTAGATATATTTTTTGTTTTGTTTTGATTTTTCCTTTTTTTTAAACCAGCAATCTATTAGCTCATTGTCATGCACTTGGTTAACTGAGTCCAAGACCTTACTTGAACCAGCCTTGTATAACATTTCATTTCAGACAATCTAACTACTGTGTCTTACTTTAAGAGTGCACAAAAGTTTTTCAGTTTCCACAGATGCCATGGTTACCCTTATTTCTAAACAACATCTGGAATTAGATGTTTTGAGATGGGACTCTGGGCTAGAAATGCCTAATGAAAGCATGAAGGAAAAAGAAATCTTTTAAATGGCAGATAAAAAAACATCCTCAGAAGCTTTGCATTTTGGATGACAAAAAAGGGAAACAGGAAGAGAGGGTTGGCCTGGGTGTGCAAATTACTTTTCCAGAACTAAACACAAGAAAAGTTAATCTACTCTCACCTGTGGAAAAAAAAAAGCATTCAAGAAGGCTCTTAAAGTCCACCTTTGATTGTTATCTTTTAGCCAAGCAGACTCAGTTTAAATACAAATTTTGCTTTGAGTGGATATTTTAATGCAGATAAAAGTTTCTCTAGAGTCTTGAAGTGCTCAGGGTCAAAGCCCCTTATAAGCAGAGAATTTATTCACTGGCAGCAAATACATGTTTAAATATATGTCTAATCATGAAGAGACAAGGTTGACCTAGAATCCACCTGCCCCCACACCAAACCTGCCAACATTCTTTTAGCAAATTTTCAGTACTCACTATGTTCAGACCTATAAATCACCTTTCAAAACAAGCAAGACACTTTAAAAAGGAGAAGGATGCAAAAATAAATACTGTCTTTACTCTTGGAACCATCGGCAGTATTTCTATGCATAAAATAATCAGAGAGACAGGAAAAAAGATATTAAAGAACAAAACCCAAAACAAATTGACTGCTGGCACATGGATTGGTCAAATGTTTATTTTTCTAAAGAACAGCTTTTATTAATTTTCTGTCATGTTGCAATAACTTGGATATGAATATAATGATCTATATCCAGGACCCAAAAAATACAGATGCTGACAATATACAGATATTTGCCACATGTCCACAGCCCAATTTTTTTTTTTTTTTTTAAGCAATTCACCTAAATGAATTGCAGCAATGATTGAGACACAGAGCTAATTTGAAATGTAGCCCAGCTTGGTAAGATGACTACATATGTAAACAAAACTTGTTCCCAAGATTTTTCTGCAGTGTTCAAGGGGTTTAACCTCTACTTTCCTAGTGACTAAGTGCATGCAACTTACTGTTCTTGGAAAAATCTTCATTTCAGTTTTGATTTGGTGACATTTCACATGCATGACCCAACACAACCCAGAATTTCCAGCCTGGCATGTGTCCCATTGTACAAAATACAGTGTCTTCCCCAAAGGGCTTATATGATGCTGCAATAAAAAACCTCAGAGCCAAACCCACTGCACTCTGAGATTTCCTGTGAAACTGGGGAGAGACAAATAACTTTTGGACAATTAATTATGAGGATATTTATAAACACCACGAACACAGTAGCTATATACTGTGAACAAGTTTTAGGAAAGGCAGAACCATGATTGCTTTTAACAGAGACGAGTTGGGGACAGTCTAAAAAAGGCCTATCAGTAGGAAAATCAAGATGAAAATGAAGTGTGGAGAACATCTATGCAAAGTTTTGTGTGCATGTCTGACCACTGTCTGTGAGAGGATACGTACATCTTTCAAGAGAGCATTATGCAAGAGTAAGGACTCCTAAGAACAGAAGTTGGCAAGTCCAAACTTGAATTCTAACTACAGGAAAGGAAATAACTTTTCTAAACTCTGAGGTTTTAGTACCATTATTCTTTCACAACAGCCCCAATCCACAATCAGCTGACATCTCAGAAATACTCAGCTAAATGGCAGAATAATTTCCTACCTTTAATATCTATCTTACATTTCTCATGTTTAAAACAAGCACACTACCTTATTGAAAACCCTGTGAGTTTTAATGAATGCTTCATGTATGCAGATTCTGACCTGTAATTTCATAATCATACCTGAAATAAAGGTAAACAAGCAAGCAAACAGCAAAGGGAACTCACATTTTTTGCTACTCAAGATCTCAAATTTTAAGGCATCAGAATGTTAATCTTTATTTTGTTACCATGCCGAAGACTTCAAAGCACTGCCATAAGGTTAAAAAAAAAAAAAAAAGAATATAATATAATCCTGATTTCAAGTAAGTATTTCCCAAGATATTTATCTTGGGTTAAAAGTAAATATAAAAGCTCCAAAACTAATATTAGAGTTCAAGCAAACTGGTTTAAGATAGAATTCTGTCCATGTTTATACACTTACCAACATATTACTCACTAGAAGCACTCTTCATGAACAAAAGAGGCTTCGTAAAATTCAGACACTCCTCATTAAAGGCAGACAATCTGGAATGTAAGCAAACCCACAGAGTTAGCGAGTCAGTCAATACAAGTATAGCCCTTATCCATTACCTACTGAATTCAGCCTGCAGTAAGCCCAGGGTTCCAAGTTAAACACTTCATTCATTCACAGCCTTAGAATTACTCTGGCAGGTTTCAGAATGGGAGCCAGGCTTCGGCAGTCAGCCTGAAAGATAATAATGACCTTTATTGACATGGCTGTAAATTTGAAGTTTGTGTTTGCTGTCAGTCAGGTACGATGGGATCCCTATTGATTTGTGGTGAAAGAGCATAATGATCCTCATCCTCAGGGCTGGATGAACTCTGCTTAGGGCAGAAATGAAGCCCTACTGATGGTGAAAGCAGCTACACAGTTTTCCTTGTGCTCTCAGAGGACTAGAGATTACTGGAAATAGTTTATGCCACTTTGACCAGGGGCCGTGGGAGCAATACAGACAGCTGACCACTGTTACATTTTGTGGCCTGTCCTAACATATGAAATTTGCCTCCCCTTCAGAAATCTTTACCTCAGTCATACAAATCTCTTGGGAACAAGCCTGGATCCAGGATACACTGAGAGCCCTCTTCACTTTGTGGAGTATGGAGAGGCTGGCGAGGGCAGAGGAGGTGGGTTCAGCTGGGAGCAGAGCAAGTGAATACTTGAATCAGGAGGGATACTAAACAGGTGGAAAAGAAATTGTGTGCTAACTTTTCAGCTTTCCTTGTGTCTTTAGAATTCTTAGGTGTTTGTGTATTTGTGCCACAGGAGTACATTTCCTAGTCAAATGAATTGTGCTTCATGGGCTTAGTTACTCCATTCTTTTTTTCCTTATATGTCTTAAAAAAGTATTTCTCCTTCTGTAAGGCCCTATGTTAATGATTCATAACTGCATTAAAGATATGCTTACAGTTAATCCTCCAGATGCAACGCAGACTACAGCAACTTCAACCAGTCTGGAGTGGACAAAGAATTTTCCACTGTTGCAGAACTCTCTGGTCACTTGCCCCCACTTAACAAGTCAGCAGCAGGGGTGGAGCTTCTAGTGTTTTGTATACACTTATTTTCCATTCAGGCCTCTTCTGTTTTCCAGAGCATTTAATTTTCTGGCATGTGTTTATTTTCCTCCCTGTCTTTTCTTACAATAGTTAGCATAGGCAAAGTTCACTCAGTCACTATGAAAAGTCTATTATCTGTTCTCTTCCCCTCATGCAAAGGGACATTATAGTCTAATTCTTCCCTCTCGTAGCCAGAAGCCACTGAAGTCCTAAGGAAACAACATTTTTAAAACACTGACTATATAATACCATTGTTCTTTCTCAAATGCGCAATATTAAGAGCTTACTCCTGGTCTCCTTGGAGGGAATCTGATTCTAAGAACAATTTCCTTATTTCTTAAAAAGGCTCAAGATAAGTGTAAGTAACTTTTAACACCCCTGGTACATTTTCATTCATGCAACCTTTCATCTTCTGAATCAGGACAGCTGCATCTGCAGGCTGTGTACATCAGGGAACAGCAGCTCAGGAATCAAGCTCTCTAGGAGTCCGAAATGTGCATCTTTCTGGAAAGGGTTCACAAGCAGCCACGTGCCTGCTGAAGGTTCAGCAAACAGGTACAGTACACGTGGAAATAGCAAGTTCCATTTGTTTGCATGGATTTTGCACGACCAGGTCTCTGTGACAAGCTATGCCTTGAAGTTCAGTTCCAGAGAAAAGTGATGTTTGGAAATAATTTCTTACAATGCCTCCAGTTGAGGACACAGGTCAAGATTCTAGAAAAATAAAACTATGACCAATCAGGGAACCAATGCTTTTCAATTACACCAAGAAGTAAAACCTGGAAGAGTGAGTGTACATGACATCAAGTGTTCAAACAGTGATGTCCTTGTTGCCCTGTTAAAGGGCAGTGTGGGATGGCAGCAGCCCAGCAAGGCTGCTGGAAAGCAACGTGAGCCAAGGCTCCTGACAGGAAGGAAAGTGCACATACAGTTTTGCTCAATTTGCAGATACAGGATGCCGAGAGAGGAGGAATATCTTGCCTGGGTGTTAGCTGTGTGTGGAAAGGCAGCCAGTGATCACCAGGACTGAGCAGAAGAGAGCAGCAAAAGGAAAAAATTCCTAGCAGGAGATGGGGTGTATCACACATCAAGGCACCTCATGGCAGCCCAGTCCAAGGCAAAGGGAGAATGGCAGCCGGTTCCTCAGAGAGTGAGGAGACATGTAGCATGTGCAAGAGGGCTATATCATTCTTTGTGAAATAATATGCACACATTTCTTTTTTTTTTTCTTTCAGGGATGGTTGTCTGAGCCCAAGGGATGAACTGTTTACACTAAATGTACAATCACTGAAAGACCTGTCCAACAAGGAGGCTGAATCTCTCCTTCACCCAACGACACGGCTGGTGAACATCACGATGGCTAACAAAGTAAGCTTGAACAACTGTGGGGTGATTTGACATTTACTTTAGACAGGAGGGGAATTTGTTCATCAGACATTTGAAGAACATGGTTTTGCCTTTCCTGACAAAACCCAAACCCTCTTGTGGTCAGACTCTGGTGACTTTCAGCATAGCTTTTTCCCAGATAAACAGAGGCTATGGGGAGGCCAAGGCCCTGGGAAACTCAAGCAAGGGCTGTACAACCCCTCCTTTAAGAAACACACAGCTTGCCAATGTTAATTTTCCATGCAGAAGCTGAAAAAAGGCAGAAGTGAATTTAAGGGAAGATCCATGAATCCAGAAGCAAGAGAGCAGGCCCTGTAATGAAGTAGTTTTGTGGATCTAGGATCTAAAGCTAACTAGCTCAGTAAGAGAAACACTGCAAAATCATTTTCAAAATTACCCTGTAAGAATCTTTGTATTTCTTATTCTGAAGAGTTCCCTAAGAGAATAGGACTGGAAAGCCCTAGTAGGATTTTGTTACTTGGCAATACCCCCACCTGCTGTCCAAGAGGAAAATTAGCATTCATTAGGTCTTGAGGTATCGCCAAACAGAACTTCTGAAGTCAGGATTCTGGAACAGAGTGTTTGCCTGGGCTGGCTCCTGACAGATTAGAACATACAGATCATGCCCTGATCTCTTCTGGCCTTCTTAGCCCCTGTAGAATATCACTGAGCAAAACTCTGGAGTTTGATTGTATTTTTATCCTTTTTCATATGCTGTCTGTATTTAGTAATGTTCTTTCTTTAATTGGGATTCCCTCAGGACCAAAATCATTGTGTGACAGAAACAGGATCAGAATCAGGACTTGCAGGAACCATACAAATCCAGAAATTATTCCTAATATCAACTGCTATTGAGATGTGATCATTAATTTATTTTCAAGCTGTTCTAAAAACCTGCATTTAGAAAGCTGAATATTTTACCTACAAGTTTTTAAATCCTAGAATTAATGGCCGTATTTTCAAAAGCAATAGGAGATTCCAAGTGAAAGATTCTGATTTTTTTGAAAACACTGAAACTTAGTCCTCAGAGGTGCTTAAACACTCAGATTGTATTTTGACAAATAGATATCCCTCTGAATCAGAATTTAGAGATCTATCTGTCATTGCATAGCTGGGCCTAAGAATTTTCCTCTTGAATATAACACTCCTCTAAGGTGCTTGAGTACCCCAAAAATACCAGTTATCTCCAGAAATTAGACAAGCATGGCTACAGTTTACCCATCCATCACACTATTAGTCTGTCTGAACCCATTGGGAGTATCCAATTAATTTTGTGTTAATTTTGACTAAAGACCAGAATTTATTTTTATCTTATTACTCTGTTATAATCATTTTTATTGCAAATTTTTATGCTTCAGTCTCCTTTATCATCCTATTTATTTTAAATAATGAATTTTGCTCCACGTCTTTTGATTCAGGCTGAAATCTGTGCAAGTCAAATTAGAAGAAATTTTATTTTTAAGAGTAGATCTCTCTGAAAATTTCTTACATAGCAATAGGTTTTGTTTGTTGGTTTTTTGTGGATTTGTTTTGTTTTAGGAAACACCAACATGTAAGGAAAGGCCTTTGGAAATACAAAATGGTTTTCTGCACGGTAAGGCTGCATGTCAGCGGACTCGCAGTAACTCCACCAGTAAGTTGCAGAGAAATAATCTGTTCTCTTTTAATACTCAGGCTGTGCAGAGCACAGCCCCTCCTCGTGTGATGGTCCTGTGGTGTTAAAAGAAAAGGCAGCTGTTGTCCAAATGTATTCCGGGATCCTTAGCTAAGAATTGCTGATGCATAAAAGGATCAGCTTATATATTCACAACATCCTACGGTCAGGTTTTGTGCATAAGTTTTACATTTTAGGGTTTTGGGGTTTTTGGAAGTTGTATTCTAAATAGGCCAATGCTTTTTTGGTAGGGAATGCTTGCTTTTTACATCTATTTAACGTTACTGGCTATGGCCAAATTGACAACTGAAAACATCCATCCCTTCGCAAAGAGATTTACAAGGGGAAAAACATTTCTAAGTAACATTTACCTGATAATATGACGGTGTAAACGTGTCCAACACTTGTGAAACAACTCATCCTCTCTCCCCTCACCTGGCAGGTGTGAGCCCGTTCTGGGCCGGGGAGGTGGAGGGCTCTGTGCCCCGGAGAGCTGTGCCCCTCAGGGACCGACAGCCCCACACGCTCCACGCCAGCCGAAAATCGCTCTCGCAGCAGCTGGACTGCCCTGCAGGGAGAGCCCCGGTAAGTGCCTCAGGAATCACCTGGAAAACACACAGCGCTGTCTCCAACAGGGCGCTCTGGATGACAGCAGCACCACTTTCCTGCCACAACCCGTGTCCCCTGCAGGCCCGCTCAGGGACGATGGTCACTCTGCCTCCACTGCTTTCCACCTCCAACACTTCCTCTGTGAGGGGCAGGAGAGCAGGAAAGGCTTCGTGCCAGCAAACTCCCAATTCTCCAGGTCCTCCTTCCTGTTGCCCAGCAGGTTTTATGGTGTGTGTAAACCCCCAAGGGTGGTTCACACCATCTCACTCTGAGCCTCGCTGCCACCAGCCTCTCCCCAGTCACCTGTGCTGGCCCAGCCATGGCCACTCACCTCGTGGCTGCCCCAGCTGCGTGAGGCACCTGCTGTCTGCCCCACACTGAATCAGATGGACTTAAACACCCCGTTAATGGGGGATGGAGCCTGGCAATCCCATGCTCTCCAGATTGATGCCAAGCAACCCACCAGAGGATGAGAGAGGGTGTGGGTGTTTATGGCCAAAGGCTGGCAGGCTCAAGCCTGGATGGGGAGATGGAGGTGAAGCTCCTCACACTCAGCTCCCACCTCCCTCCTTGCCTGGGGGATCCAGTGCGGCTCCCTGCCTTTTCCTGGCCCATGCCTCACCCTGAGAGACCCAGGGCTTTAACAGCAGTGAGGAGTCAGCAAACGGGAGCACAAGGCCCAACCAAACCACGCCCAAGTGCAGAGACAGACCTTCAGGGATTCACTGAGTTTCCTACCCCTCGAAGGTCCTGCGTGGCACGTGCTGCCCATTGGCAGAGGTTCTTTGGCAGCATCTCAGCCTTAGGTATTGGTACCCACTACAAACAGAAACGCAAAATACACCTCCTCACAGAGAAGCAAAAAAAGTTTGAAAACTTCCCATTTCATATTCAGAAGACCCATAATGGAATAAACAGTGGCCCTGATCTGGCAGGGGCATATATTTTGGAGAGTGTGTTTTTGGTGTTGCACAGACATTTCCCTCTTAATCCTGTTCCCAATGCCATGTTGAATAGATAAACTTGTTTGCACGTCAAAATTCAGGCTTTCTTGCAAAAGCAAAAGATAAAATTTTGGCTGATTTTCCACTCTCTTCAACACCTGTTAGTTTCACTTTACTGCATTAAAAAAAAGTGTTGAACTTCCACAGATGTGTAATGAGTGCACTTAAGTCTGGCCTGCTGAACTTCGTGCATAGTTAGCTTTAAGTAATAACTTTTATCAGTGCTTAAACTAACTTGTAATACCAAATTCCATGTTGAAATAGGAGGTTTTCAATAAATATTTAACTAAATATTTCATTAAATGTTCATTAAAAAGGGGTACATCTCAGGGACTGAAGTGATGAAATCCAGCACTAATTCATATTTTGGGGGAAATACTGAAAACTGGTTCAGCTTGTCCCAAGATAAAGTTATTTAGTTACAAGATGGAGGAAAGAGTTTGAATGTCTTCATTCATAGTTCAGTTCTTAGAGGTAAATATGATAATACTTTTTTATGCCCCCTAATGACCACAAATGGGATTTTGGCATAGAAAATCAAGTGAGAGCACAAATACATCTTTCTATACCATTGCACCACTTCAATGGCCAACAGTCTCATTTTTCCCCAATTTAGTCACTGCAGAACAAATTCACTGAGCAGCAATTGTCTGAATAGCAAGCAGCTTATGAAAATTAGAAAGATTTAAAAAAAATATCTTTGGTACCATCAGCTACAAAGAGGAGATTTCAAATAAAGCAGTTGTTGTAATGTATGTTCAAGAATTTTTGCTTCTGCATTAAAAAAAAAATTGTGGTTTTGTTTGTTGGGTTGTTTTCATTTTTCTTTTTTTATGTTCACAGCCAATTTCAAGGCCGTCTAGATCTTTAAGTACTGCACAGCTGGTGCACACTTCCTGTGGCTCACAGGCTTCAGTAATTTCAAACATCGTGTTGATGAAAGGACAAGGGAAGGTAAGACTGGCTCTTGATTTACCATGAGTTTACTTCATTTCACAAACGTAACCTACAAAGTGCAGGGAAGTAATTCCAGGTAATAACGTTGCCATTTCTGGGCTGCTAATTCATCTCCAGACAAAAATTAACAAATAATTTAGACACTATCCTATGTGCTTATAATAGTGAATTAATTAATTGCAACAAACAAAAAGCAAATCATGAGGGGATTCTGCTGAATTTTCCATTTGCTCTTATTATTGAAATGTGATTGGCTATTTTTCCATGGATTATACTACTCCATTGACAGTACTGCCCACGTAGATAATGCAGAAGAAACAGCAGAGGAACTATTACGAGAACTGAACATGGGCTTTCACACATTGTTTTCCTTCCATCAATTAGGGTTTGGGTTTCAGTATTGTTGGCGGTAAAGACAGCATTTATGGACCAATAGGCATCTATGTCAAAACCATCTTTCCTGGTGGAGCTGCTGCTGCCGATGGAAGGCTGCAAGAAGGTGGGAAATCCCTCTTCTCTGGCTTTTCCCACCCCTCAAAGAATGATATCAAAACACAGATTGAAACTGAAATGAGTCATAAGTGACTCTTACACCTGCATGAATTATTGCATTTGCAAGACTCCTTCTCAGTGCATGTATGTATCATGTAACTTTTTAGTGCATGTATGTATCATGTAACTTATTGCACAACGCAATCATAGTAATATAATTTTTTCTCTTTGGAAACAGGTGATGAAATTCTGGAACTGAATGGAGAATCCATGCATGGATTAACACATTATGATGCCTTACAAAAATTCAAGGTTATGTACTATCCTTCCAGAACAACCACTGTTTTTACACACAATGTGCATGTGAACTCAACCCATTCATGCATTGTCTGTTGTTTCTAGCAGGCCAAAAAGGGTCTTCTGACACTTACAGTCAGGACAAGCTTCAGCACACCTCACTCTGCTTCCAGCTGTCAGTCACCCCTCTTGTGTCAGTCACTGAGCTCCAGTACATGCATAACCAAAGAAAACAGCTCTTTCAGCTCAGCAAATGCAGCATTCTCATTAAATCCTACAAAGCCCAATGACAGGGTCATAATGGAAGTTACCTTACACAAAGGTAAGTGTTGACATTCACTGAGCACTGCCAACAAAGCACTGACTGACAAATCACTGTTGATTTGCTCTCTGAACGTCTTTCCTCACTAACCTGATTCTTTTCCTGAAACAAGTTTTTTTAATACACTAAATTAGATCTTGGTGCCCATCAGTGCTAACAACTATCTATCAACAGCAGGATTTTGAACACCATCTGTCCTCAAGAGCCAATCATTTGGGTTTTTTTCACTCAAGCATTAGAGTCACATTAATATCCTTCACATGGAAAAGTAAAACTCTTGTCAACAACTGCCACTTATTAAGCAGACTGTGCAACTCTTACACATAATTATGCAAGCAGTTAATTTCACTCTTGAAAAGGCTTAAAACCAAATAAAATAAGTATCTATATCTTCTTGTAGTTTTTTCACCTCCTCTCCAACTGTCATCATCTTCTATTTATAAACAACCAGAATGAAATAAACTTTTAAGTATAGGAACATCAAAGCGACAAACAAAGCAAAGCCCCTACGAGGTAACAGTGCACTACCAAACACACAGAATGGAATCTGATATTGGAAAGACTGTCCAGAGCAAAGAGGGTAAACTCACAAAAGTCTTAACCTGCATTATATAAAACAGAAAGAGATTATATAGCTAACAATAGCCACATATCCTTAATTTTTTCTTGTTTTTTTCCCTTAATTTAACTGGTTTTTTTCTATTCTGTATCCTTGTAAACTCATTTGAATTCTTCTGTAATGACAGATATTTTGCAAAATAAACCTGTTTTGCTTTGTATCTGTGACATAGCAGTAATGCATTGCAAACCAGATTTTGGAATTTCACAGGCAATATTGGTGGGCACTCACTTTGATCATAAGGGGACAAAAAACCCCAATAACAACCCCACAATAAAACAATAGAATAGAAAAAAGTGCAGTGGAAGCAGCAGACAATACTGAATATGCAACGTTCGTGAACACAAGGCTTTGGTTCTGATTTGTACAGAAAAAAAATTAAATTAATTCATTTTTAAAGAGGGTTCTTCAGTGGTTTGCTTTGACTGTTTCTTATGTCTTTTTAAAATTATTGTTAATTATTTCAGAGCCAGGTGTTGGCCTTGGAATTGGGTTATGTAGCATCCCTTACTTCCAGTGTATTTCAGGGATCTTTATTCACACCCTCTCGCCAGGCTCCGTGGCACATATGGATGGGAGACTCAGGTAGGATGAGAAAGGCTGTCTGTCTTATGCCTCAAGTTTTTCATTGCTGTGTTTTATGTTGTTATTATGTTTATTATGCTGTTTGGGCAAGAAGGCATAGTGCTTGCTGGGAATTTTGGGGTTAAAGAATGTGTGCTATTCTCCGGGCTTGGGCATTTGTATTCATTTGGATTTCCAGAAATATAGCAATCCAGTGAAATCACTGTCTCTTGCCCAAGCTGGGCTAACTTTGAAGGTCTTAGCCAAGCTTGTAGCATTGTTACGGGATGAGATTTCTAAACGAGAAAGTATTTGGGAAAACCTAAACATATGGCATAATTTGGCTGGCTTGTGCACTAGTTTTTTCTGATACAAGCTCCTCAAATTCTATCCCTTCATTCCCAATAGAGAAACAGATTCGCTGAAATGAGCTTTATTGGCAGTGTGGAAACTAACTTGCAAAGGTTTATGACTAGCTAATGGTGTTGAACATATTGAGAATTCAACAGAACACAGTACTTTCAGTGAAGGCTTTTTGACTTAATTTTAAGTATTCTGTAACCCTTCTCTCTACATCCCTAATACTTTAGCTGAAAGAACTGCAGTCTTAAACTATTTGAATATTTGCATGACACAAATCAGTGCCTTCAGACAGCCTTTTAATGTATGTGGATATTTGCACTGGAGTAGAGCAAGGCAGCCTCAGTTTCCAGGTGAGCCAAATTTGAATTTCAGATAGAGAGATCCAGTATAGCAGATTATTGTAGTTTGTCATTAGAACTTTTCTTATTTGTATTTGCAGCAGAAATATAACATCCTTTCTGACCTTAAATAACACTAACATAATATAAAGACACGAATAGTGGAGTGTTAACTTGAAAGAAAGGAAGGAAGATGGAGGAGGAAGCAGCAGCTGAGCTGCAGACAGCAGAGAGATCACAAAGTGTGCAGAGCTGAACATGCAGAAAGCTCAAAGGTTGCATGCAATATGGCAGATCAAATCCCCTTGACATCCAGCTCATTCCCATTCCGTTTTCTGTAACAGAAACACAGATTTAATCCATAATCAAATTAGAGGTCAAACATATGAATTTGCTTTTTTTCATATTTTCACATGGGTGAGAGAAGGTCAGGGAACAATCTGTTTTGTTTACATCCTCTGTCTTTTTTTTTAATCTCTCTGTAGGTGTGGAGATGAAATTCTTGAAATTAACGAAACTTCAGTACAAAATACCACTCTTAATGAAGTTTATGCTGTGCTAAGCCATTGTGATCCTGGTGCAGTCCAAATTATTATTAGCAGGCACCCTGAACCACAGGTAGCACACTCCATATTCTTTCTTTCAATATAGCACATACCGAGAACTAAGAGAAAGCAAGTGCTAATCTAAAACAGGTGGAAAACTGTTGACTACAAAGATGTTGATCTCTTTAGGATCATGGTTGCACACAAAGCTGAGATGTGCACTATCTGAAATAGAACCCTCTGAGATTTGAAGATCACTGGAGACACTCTTACATGAGTTTCTGTGTAGTGAATAAGAAAAATACAGAAATAACATTTAAGGGATAAAACAAAATGTAGTTCTTATGCAAGAAAAAATTCACAATAGTAAGTAAATAATTTGAAGGAGGGAACTTGCCTCCCCACAAAGAAATAAATATTTATACACCTGTCCTTCATTAATTAAAATTTAGGTTTTGTCCAGCCAATATTTATAATTAAATTAATATTGAAGTAAACTATTTTATTCTTGCAAGATTTTCCTACAAAATGCTTCCTACTACCAAATGCAGTAAAAATTATTATCAACTTTAAATTGTTACATAAATTATGCTCTATTAAGTTACCTCATACTGGTAAATCCAGAACTCCACTTCTAGTGAAACCTGCAAAAGAACATTTATCTTTGAAAGATCCCATTTTACCTAAACAGCCACTATAAACAGCATTTCCACAGATATACTTCATCTATACTGGAACATATACAAATATAATGGTGTGCAATTAAAGTTAACTGATGTGTTATATGACTTGGCCTATTCATTTCCATTAGAGGACTTGCAGGACTTGAAAATCTTTGCGAAAGGAATAAATGTTTAAATGTTGCTCATCACCCCACAGCAATGTCATGGCAGTAAAATGGCATGGTATTTCCTACGTGTCTGAGCAACAGCTGAAAGAAGCTGTTGCACAAGCTGTGGAAAGCAACAGATTTGGAAAGGAGAGACACCAGTGGAGTATTGAAGGTAAGGGAATAATTGCACTCACTGAAAGACGGTAATTTTGACTTGAAAGACGTTGAGGATGAGCACATGCTGTGTTAGAATCCTTGGCACAGTCAAGTAACCCAGAGCAGAAAGAAGGAGGATGAAATCTCAGAGGACGACCCTCCTAACATGTCTCCTGTGATATGGTACCGAAGGGATGAGCACAGACCAAATCTGTCTGATTACCAACAAAAATTTTTGTGCAAACTTCCTTCACAGTTGCTCATCCTTTCCAATTCACAAGCCCTGCTTAGAGCTTTTCAAACTACTGTCTGTAGGTGACAGGACTATGACAACAAGGAACAGCACAGTGGAGGTGATGTCCTAGGGGCGAACAACACCTTGTTAACCCCTTATTTGTGAGGAAAGGCATAAAAGCAGAAGTGGTTGGAGCTATTTGACTTGTTCAGGTGTGACATCCTCTCACAGTAACATATTGGAACAATACTCCTCTTAGTGTTGTCATGTCTTAGAAAGGACCAACAGGTAATGGAATCATCGTTAGTAAAACTGTACTGCTGACAGACCCATAAACATGTGGGGAAAATGTTCTTTTGGTGTACAGGAACGTGGCTATTGACTCTTCGCGCTACAAGCCTTCGATTCATAAATCACACCTTTGCATACACCAGTGATGGTATTTAGCTGCAAATTTCCTCAGCTGAATGTCAGAAGTGAGCACTTTGCATGTACTGAACAGCCATTTCGAACGTGTTCCCGATGCAGGTGTAAAGAGACTGGAACCGAGCTGGCACGGCAGACACCCGTGTGAAAAGCACGCGGACAGGAGCGCGGCCTCCTGCAGCCGCCGCGCACAGAGGCTGATGGTTCGCTCCAGCAGCGACGGCAGCTACAACCCGCGGGCCTCGTGTGGCACTGGGGCTGTGCCCCAGCTGGCTGACTTGAAAGCAAGGGTACACAGCGTAGATGTGCCCATCACCAGGCAGCCTGGGCTGCTGTACTCATTCTCTGGGAGTAATTCAGAGAGAAATTCCCCTCCTGCCTGTAGTGAAGGAGGTCGATCCTTGCAAAACACTAAGAAATCATCAGAGATCCTCGTTAGAAAACCTAAATCATCAAAGCCCAAACCTCCACCAAGGAAATACTTTAAGCAGGACTGCACGTGTGGTGACCAGTGTAATGCAGGCAGAAAAGAAAATCTTGTATCAGAAGTGGCCGCATCATCTTCTGCAAGTGTTCAGGTAAAGCAAAATATAGATTTTTCTTGTGTCTGCACATTTGTGAGGCAGGGGAAGGAGGAAGGCAAAGTGACTTTGTATGATATCAGGAAGAAGGGCAGAGAAGAAATAAAATCTATACACATGAGAACTGGGGGAAGAAAATGAGGCTCTTCTGTTTGGAAAATTAGGTGTGTATCTTAGTGAAGCTAGTTCAGTGTAAAACCTTTTATTCAAACTAAGGTCAGAAGGTAGAGAAGTGTCTGAAGAAAATCTTCTTTCAAACCAACTTATCTGAGTTAAAATCCCTGTGAGAGCAGCAGCAAGAGTGAATCTGAGTCCCTGCCATTCCTTGTGAGGTGTGCCTCTGGTGGTTCCGAGCACACTCTGGTTTCAGTGTGACTGGGACAGGGACATGCTCTAGGCTGGGACTGGAGGGGTTTGCACAGCCTTTGATGCCAGCTTCGTATGGCTGACCCTAACTTCCTGTGCCACAGAGTCAAATCATTTGTGAACTAGAGAAACCATGAAACCATTTCTTTGGCTCAATAGTGGATCTCTATTGGAAGAAAGCACTAATGCTATGTAGAGCAGGTCATTTTGGGCTCAGATACATTTCTTGAGACCAGACGGTATTAAATAAACTCATTTAAATTGTGATGAACATACATATTTGTTAATGAGCAACAGTATTTGAAAAGTGCATATTTGTACATTACTAAATTTCAGTTCCCTCTCTTATCTAAGAGAACAGAAAGTGTTTCACATTTGCATGAGTGTGAATGATTGTGAGAGCTGCATGTTGAAACAAAAGTGTGGTTTGTTTAAAAATGAAACCTCTTCTCCCCAGGTTTATTAATATTAACACTCCAGTAGAAATGAAGAGTTCTCAATGCAATGCAAAGAAAAAAAAAAGAAAAAAAACCCACAAAAACCCCCTAAACAGTTCCCAAGCTGCAGAGATCAAGATAAAATTATATAGATCAGACTGAAGTCCACATATAATGTTAATATCAAAGAATATTTCAGTGAAGCACCTTATGTAAGATCACTCATTTACCATCCCCTAAGAACAATAGAAACATATTCTTTAAATGCTGGTAGAAAATCAACTTTCAGAAGTAAAATTAAGGGAAATAAGTACTTGTTGAACTGAACAACTTCTTATTCTTCAGTACTTAGTCATTCTAAATGACAATGAGAAAAAACTAATCCTAAAAACAATAAAATCCATGAAAAATTAAGCTCTGTTCAGGAAGACAAAGTCCTCTGTTGACAGTCTGTATATACGTATATACCCAAGAGAGAGGGTTTCTTGTCAGAATGAATTCCAGCTCATTAAGAGAAGGTTTTATTACTGCTTTTAAATTTTTTTTAACCTTTTTTCCCCAAACATTTTGTATTATTCAGTCTGAGACCTGCATACCACAGTTTTATATGCGGTTTCTTTTTTTTTTCCAGATTCATATATTTTTTCAGGTTCATACATAGTGTGGTTTGCATAATTACATTCTGACACACTTCTCTTTCCTGTTTGCTCAGCAGGAAGTTGGAGAACCAATGCTAGAGGAACACCAAACTGATGTAACCCAGGGTGTCTTTATCACTTCTCCTGCAGCATATGCTAAAGAACACACAACTGCTGTTCCAGCAGGCAGAGATCAAGAAAGAAAAGAAAACTTAGGTATGTTTAATTCCATGACCTTTTTTACCAGCTAAATATAGTATTTAGTTTGGATTCCAAAATGGGTATTGAGCTGACTTCACTTTCTCTCTAAATTCAGTCTTCAAACCACATCTATAAATCTTGGGGTGAACAGATGAAATTTCAAATTATTGATTAATCTTTGTAAAGAAAGGGAAACTAGATCCAAAATGGTGTAAGAGATGATTTAGTGTGACATTTTTTAATTCTTTATTAATCTTTGTGAAGAAAGGGAAACTAGGTCAAAAGCAGCATAAGAGATGATTTATTGTGAAAACAGTTAATGGACAGGTACAATATTTTTGTGTTACTTCAGATGAAACTGCTTAGTTGCACTGAATATTGGATATTAAAGGTTAGTTTTAGCGTTTTCAAAGGACATTTTTATGCAGAGTTTCAAGGCTCTAGTGTTGCAATGGTACAAACCACTGATAAGTTAGTTTGTTGTTTCTGCTGGTTAGAATTAAGGAAACTTAGTGCTAAGGGAACAGGACAATCTGAAGAGGTCTCTTACAACATAAAGGGTTATGTAAGTCTGTAACTTGTGGCTCAGATCATTAAAAAAGGTAAAAATGTTGTCTTAAAAAAAAGTTCACACCAAAGCAGACACTACGCGTGCAACTGCACAAACAGAAGTTTGCTGCCATTCAGCTCTACCATAACATTAAAATGCTTAATCACTCTGTGATTCACATTAGAATCAAGTTTTAACTTCTCAGAAAAATCAACTGGAAATGCCTGCGGAAATTTAAGGAAGCATAAATATCAAAGGTCTTTTTATGAGAGTCTTTTTGGAGTAGGATATACTTATAAAGGTAGAAAAGAAAAATGTTTTTAGAAAGCATTTGCTGTAACATCAGCTCTTTCACTAGGCTGCAAACAACATTGCAATTTTAACCTTCCAGTTTAGCTGTTACAGACTGTATCACGACTTCAGCAGCCCAGAATTTCAGGTTACATTTAGAATTTGCAAACCCTTTAAAAAGCAATATTGTATTTAAGCACGGAAGAGTCTTGTTTTTCAGTTAATTTCCATGTCTGGATTCAGAACTTGTAGATCGAGAGTTATGAATTTTTTAAAAGTTTGAACTTTTTAGAAACCTAAAATCTATCAGAGGCTTGAATGAAATTCAAATGTAATGAATTAATAATGATGCAGTGAGAAGGGATGGAGAAGTAGAAGGAGGTTTGTTTATAATCAATGTTTCTTTACTACAGGGACTCCACTTTCATCAGTACAAAGGCCTGTACTTAAAAGACAAGCACGGGTAGATTATAGTCTTGATACAACAACAGAAGACCCTTGGGTTAAAATTTCTGACTGCATTAAAAGCTTATTTAATCCTACCATGAGTGAAAACAGTGTCCACTTAGATTTGCAACCTGGCATCAACACAAAGAAAGAGAATCCAAATCGAAGCAGCTCAGAGGCAATTCTGAAGAAGTCAGAATCAGAATTAGTTGGTTCAAAAGTGCTAAAATCAGATGAAAATGACAGTGTGAAAAAGGGTCCTCCTGTGGCACCTAAACCCACCTGGTTCCGCCAAAGTCTGAAAGGATTGAGGAAAGCAAATTCAGATCTAAAACCACAGGCAGATCAAAGTTCTCCCAACCTTGACAGTACTTCCAGCAAAAAACTGCAATCCAACTTATCACGTATGTCTCCTGGAGGATCATCAATTAGGCAAAGAATAAGCTCGTTTGAATCCTTGAGTGCTCCACAATCACCTGAAAAACCACACCGAAGGTTTAGCCTAAAGCCCTCGGGCCAGAACGAACCCTCTCCCCCTGCAGCAGGGGCAGAAGCGGCTCCAGCCCGTTCAAACCAACCCTTCCTCCAGCACTGTGAAAACAGCCAACTGCAGCCACCTGTGGCCATGGGTACCAAGAGCCTGGACAGATCTTCCTCTCGCAGGGAGGATATTGCAACCAGCTCAGGGAAAAGCAGCACTGCCAGCACTGAAAATTCATCAGCTCTCCTAACTACGGGAGCCATTGCAAATTCCCATCTTGTGTCAGTAGCGAAGGCGCACAGCCTAAGGTCACGAAGCTTCCCACTTACTGCTGCCCAGGCTTGTGAGATAATGAAGCCATATGATGAGAAGTGTAGCAAAATCTATTCCATCAGCAGTCAGGTGTCATCTGCTTTAATGAAATCATTGCTTTGCCTTCCTCAGTCTCCAGCCTCTTCTGGAAACAATGCTTGGGAAACTCTGGACACAGTGTCTCAGTCCTCTCTGGAGGAGGATGGGACTTCCATCTCACCTGCAAGTGAGAATCCTCACCTGGACACTGGGTTTTCACTAAAGTAAGATACCATATTTAAAATTCGGATTTACAGATCAGCATTGATCAGCAGCGGTGCTGATCCACTGATAGGTTAAAGTTCTAAAGTAGCAGCACACAATAGTAAAGCACAGACTAAGTTAAGAACCTTTTAGAGCACCAGGGTTAAATTACTTACATGACTGTTACATTTGTCTTTAATTTGCACTATAAACACACGTGTATTTCAAACTTCCTCCTATTTAAGGAGCAGTATTTCTAGCATCTCCATGATAAAGGAGATTTAAGTCTGTCTTTGCCTGAGGCCATGAGATTATTCTTATTCTTTGATGTAATGAATTCTACTTCTTTTAAGTTAACATAATTAATTTACATTTGCCTGTATTTATAATACTTACAGGAGTTACCACCCCAATTACATGCTAATAAGATCAAAAGACAACTGCTCCAAAATTGCCCTCTGCTTTTGTGGGTATGTTGTCTCACAACTCATTGTTTCTTTTTTTTTCCCATTCTTGCCATAATGGACAGCCTCTCCGAGTTGAGAGAATACACTGTGAGCCTGGCAGACAAGGGGAAGGAGCAAGGCAAACAGGAACACGGCTCACCTCAAGCATCCAGTGTGTCAGGGCAGTCAGTCATCTCTCTGCTCTCTCCTGAGGAGCTGGCAAGCCTCATAGAGGAAGTCAAAGCCCTAGACGAAGCAACCTTAAAGGTAAACCTGCTTTTTCTTTTTGAGCATGACTTTCAGCAAACTGTAGAGTGAATGAGTCTGGTTAATCTTTGCAACTTAATATAACGCTTAAGCCATTAAGTCTCATTATAAAATGCACTAGAGAGGAGAAGAAAACATGCTGATTTTTCAATGATTGTGACATGACTTTTGGAAAGTTCTTGACTTTGTTCCCTTCTCTGCCTAGGAATTTGATGATATTCATGTTACAGTTTTGCATAAAGAGGAAGATACCGGGCTTGGATTCAGCCTGGCAGGGGGCACTGATCTAGAAAACAAAGTGGTAACAGTAAGTAGCATCTTAAAAAATACTCCCAAATCAGCTACTCTATCTAAAATACATACCTTGCTGGTTTTCTACTATGGTGTTCAGCATAGTCAAAGCAGGTAGCTGTACTGATAGGGTTGGAAGAACCACGGTTTTAGTAGGTGAAAACAGGATCCTTCTGCACAGAGCTGCCTATCCAGGTGTCTGGCAGCAGTGTCCTGATTCCTTGGACACCTCCTCCCCAACAGCTCTGAAAACCAAGGCAGAACACACAGCCCTCAGCAGGAAATAGCCTGCCATGCTTATGGAAGACCATGCAGGGTTGTCTGGAGGAATGGGGTGGGTGCATAAACATGTGAGGGGTCTGGAAGTTAGAGATAAGTTTCACACCTTCTTCCTCCCATGAGTGGAGCGGCGAGACAGTCAGGAAGTAGCATATGCAAGGTACACACCATGGGCAGCCATCTGGTACCAGGGCCAAACTGCTTTCCTGGCTGAGGAGGGATGTGCACAGGAGTACTTCTCTGTACAAACTTATTCAGTCCTCAGTCCTGAACCATGAGAAAAGCCACTTGTTCCTGGCAAAGAATGAAAAATGCACACAGTGAATGATATTAACCGCGTGATTTAATGATTTGTTCTTTTTTTCCCTTCCCTTGTGTGCGTGTGTGGTGACTGGGCTCTTCAATAGGTTCACAAAGTGTTTCCCAATGGACTGGCATATCAGGAAGGAACTATTCAGAAGGGGGATGAAGTACTATCCATTAATGGAAAGTCTCTTAAAGGTGCGACTCACAACGACGCCTCGGCAATCATGCGGCAGGCTCGGCAACCCAGACAAGCTGTTGTTGTCACTAGGAAACCTAAAGATGGAGACAAAAATCTCAATGTTTCAATCAGTTCTAGTACATCTTCCGTAGCAAGTGATGCCTCACAAGAGTCTGGTAAGTTTAGTGACATTACCTTGCAGCTGCCACCCGGTAAGTGTTTACTCATCACCTGAAACCCAGGTGTTCATGAAAACAGCATTGACTGTATAAATCTGAGAACCATGATTAAAGACAGCACAGTTAATAAAACAGTCCTGAAATAGACATTTGAAATAACTTTACTGAAAAGGGAAAGAATTAATGGATTTCCAAAATAAAAGAAACAAACCTAAGGAAGAGTGATTCTGTATATGAATTTCTGTAGATGTACAAAGATGGTTATTGTAGCAACACATCTAATCGAAGGTATAATGACAACTAAGTGAACAGTGATTCTTTATTCTAATAGTGTTACAAGACTTTTTCTCTGTGAAAAAGAATTTCAGTTTGAAGAAACAATGTGCTATTGTTCGATACAGCAGGTGGCTACATCTGAAACACTGCAAGATGAGAGTTTTGCAGAATATTTCACTTTCAAGATATTTTTGTGTTTTGTTTAGGTTTGGGTTTTTTTCTAAAGCATGATCTGGAGATCTGTAACTTTATTTCCATATTGCAAATTAGCAGCCTTGTAGTTGATAATATTTTCATAACTAATATGAAATCAAATATTTACCTTAAATTTTGTTCGTTGAACAGATTTTTATAATTCTACTAAATGTCTTATGTTTCCATTCTCCCATGAATTCAAACATAACTTTCTTTTTCCAGCTCCCCAGAGGGCCTTAAAATGACAAAATGAGAAATTAAAAGTTGTAGCTTTCTCTTTCATTTGGCAGTTTATAGGACCTTTGCAAACAACCCAAAAGTCAATTTTTTGTAACAGATGTTTTAGCTCTTCAGACTATGTGCTGCCCATCTGGTAACTTTCCATTTGTTTCCAGAAACTGGAGATACAATCTGCACTGTAACTCTAGAAAAAACACCTGCTGGTTTGGGATTCAGTCTGGAAGGAGGGAAGGGCTCTATTCAGGGAGACAAACCCATCATCATCAACAGGATATTTAAAGGTAAACACACTTACACGTGTACACACGTTCCCAGCTGATGCAGACTTGAGTTCATAACTGACTGCTAATTCATAGCTGTGGAAATGCTGTTTTTTGCAAATGCAGCATTATCTTGTTCAGTTCCAGTAATTTGTTGCCTGTTGGGACCGGGTGGTTTATACCAAACAAGCTGGTGATCCAGTTATTTCACCAATAAATGAAAGGTCTGTTAAAGTCTCCTCCATTCACAGAATTAAAGGAAATTCGTTTGCCTTCCCCAGGGACTGCACTGGAACAGAGCAGCCCTGTGCAGCCCGGCGATGAGCTGTTACAAGTGCACACAACAGCCATGCAAGGACTCACTCGTTTTGAGGCATGGAATGTAATCAAGGCATTACCTGATGGGCCCATCACAGCTATCATCAAGAGGAAGAATGAGAGCTCTGTTATCCCCAAGTCATCCGAAACTTTGTAAGAGGAAGGATTAGACTACTGACAATAAACAAAGGATTCTATTACTTGCAGGCACTGGGCTAGCACAGCAAGATACTCAGAAAGCACCCATGAAGAATGTACAGGATCTTACTGCCAGTTACAGGGAAAGCTGTCTGGGATGCACTGAGATGTGCAGGAAATGGGCATGATTCTTACTTCCACATTCAGAAACAGATGTTAAAAAGTGTATAATTATAAAATAATGACTTTGTTAATAACATACTGGTTGTAATAAAATATATGACAGCTATAGCACTCTCCTATTTTAAGCCATTATCTTAACAAATATCAGAAGCACATCCTGTGCTATGTTTTCAGTGCCACTCTCCAAGTCCTGTTCCCTGCCTTACCTTCCCAGGAACAAGAAATGTGTCTACAAGCCTACAACCAAACATTGTCTTGGGGAAAGTGTAAAGGGCAGAGAAAGGGGGATACAGCTTTGTGTGTCAAAATAACGTTCCCTAGAAAATTCCAGCTTTTCTATTAAAAATACAGAACACTCAGGACAGCCAAAACCTGTAAAAGTACCTTTCTACTAGCAGTTGGCAGAGCAATCTCAACTGCAGCAGGCAAAACAGAGTGGAAAGGTATTCTAAGCAGGGGGTAATGTAGAGGAAGTTTTCCTAACCTTCCTCTGGCCAGAGGTCTCAAGAGGACTGCAGCAGAATAACAAGGCCACTTAGAAAAATCTTACCTTCTTACTGCATTTTTTTTTAAAAATGTCCTGTTAATTTTGCAAGGGAAAGTACCAGTGAGAGTACTTGTGAATCCAAGTAATTCTGAATTGAAATGTTTATTGCGGGCAGGCTAAATAACTTGGAGACAAATCTACGCTACAAATGCTGCTATTTTGGCAGTGCTTCCTACATGCACTGTATGGAATTCCACCAGCAGCAGACATGTACCTATGGCAAGATGGTCTCAGGCACAAAGTTGGTCTTCTCCCACCTGCTTCATTAAAGGGAGAGAGAGATGCCACAGCAGGATGGAAGCAGTGCCTCACTAGCTGAAAGCCAGATGGCTGTGCTGGTTATTGTCCTTGGCTGTTCACCTTCCCAGAGATGGGAATTTTCTGTACCCTTCTTCGGTTATTTCATTTCACCAGGAAGAAATTAAGGAGCTCAGAAGCTATTTTCTGTACACTTAACACAATGGTACAGAAACTGCAAATGAGAGAAAGAGAAGTAGGATAGGCAGCAGAAGATAGTAATTAAATTCAGGCATCGACCTTGCTTTGGCCTTTCCTCACAGACAACTGTGTATTAATCCTTGAAGGTACATTCTTGACAAGCTGTCTGCCCCCACACTTCCAAACACTTACCCAACTGAGACATCTTTCCTGAAAACTAACCTCTATCTCAAAATAAAAATTTTATTAGTTGGGTAGCAACTTATAAATCTTTTTAACTGCTACTTACCTGAAACTTTTTGCCAAAACATTTCCAACTTCAATTTGGTTGAGCAGAAGGCTGAATGTTAAGGGCTCTTAATTCCTAGACAGAAGGTGTTGAGCACTCAGAAAAGGGATTCTTAAGTTATTCCAATGAAGAGCCTCACTTACCACCTTTACTGCTCAGAACAATAAAAAGCACATAAACAGCTAGTAAGAAGCTGCATTATCTGCAAAAATAATTTGCATTACTTGCAGAAAAAACAAACAGTGACCTCAACTCTGCTCCTTGAACTTTTTCCTAATTAAATTGATGATAATCCTGGAAAGACCTGCCAAGATACTGTAATCCATGCCTAACAACTTCAGTACCTTTAGGAAAATAAGTATAAGGCTGCGTAACATCAAGGCCCAAATCCCTTCTCAGTTCCTAAGTATAGAGAGCAGCAAGTGGAAATAAGGACCAACCAAGAGCAAAGAACCTGTGAGGGTGAGTGTTCTCACCAAAACACCTCTTCCGTAGGCATTGGGGGTTGTGTCAGGGAAGGCTTTTTCCCTCTTGTTGCCTTAAATTGAGAGAGATGCTGGAGGTCTAAGCAGCTCTTATGTTTCTGGATGGCAGAACAGGTGTATGAGGAACCACTTCAAAGGATGATTCAGGAAAACCAGTAAGATTTAGCAGAAAAAATATTTATTTCACCGCACTCACACAAGAGTTTACATCTTTGTATACAAAGGAGACTAGACTAAAAACTGTTCCCTTGAAAGACTATTCCATAGAGTGAGATTTACATTAGGAAACTTTGTGTGCAAACCCACACCCTATACCAAATATAAAAAAAGAGTGACAGAAAGCAGAACATATAAACCTTGTTAAATAATTGAGTGACCACATTAAAACCACAACCTGCATTTAAATTCCTACTTCAGCAATTATTTTTACTTTTGCAATTATATGTAATCCATAGTAATGTCTGACATTCCTGCAGTAATCAGCACTATAGATATCTCCTAAAGATGGACACATCATGGCACACAAAACCAGGTGCTGATTTCCCAATATAATGCTGAGACTAACCAGTCTTAGAAAAAAGCAATGTCCTTATGGCCTGTCAAGGCAAAGCTACAAAAAAGATCATTTACCCGTTAAAACCTCTCACCACAGGAAACCAAAAAACATTCAAATATAGTTCACGATGGTCATTTCAAGTGCAGTTTAATAAATGGCAAGTAAAGTGCTTAATCCTCTTTATTTATTGCCACTATGTCGGTTCAGTTTGTTTCATGACACTGTGAAACCACTGGTTTTGGTGCAGAGAGGGGAAAGGAAGAGTGTCTATTTGCCAGCTCAGAGACCTGTACAGTGATTAGCACTGCTGGACCCTAACTGTGAAAAAAGCACTGAAGGCATATTTACCATCAATACTGATGTCTGCTGGAATCAACAAGTGGAATCGTTCACACAATCTGATTGTGTTCTGCTTTTACCATTTGCTGGCTTGGACCCACTGAAGTGTCTTAGCATCTCTGTGAGTGCTGGCAGCTGAAGAGCTACGTCGTCTTTTGGGGAAGAAACACTTTTCCACAGGAATCTACAGGGAGTTTCAGAGTCCAAACAGAGCTGACCTGCACGTGGCTGTGGTGCTAAGCGGATTTTAGGAATGCCTCACCTCACAGACACTAACAAAGTGTGACCAAGAACAAATCCAGTATGTGCATCTTCTCCCTGCAGGCACTCACCACTGCTGCCTCCAGGATTCTTCCAGCCTCTGATGTGGTATTTTTCTAATCGTTAAAATGAAGAATTTCGTATTAGATAAGAATGCATTGTTCTGCATGGAGTCAGGTAGAAAATGCTATTTTAAAAACTCTACTCAGTTCATTATTTCATGTCACCTTTCTTAAGTATCTTTGCTGATAGAAAAGTCCTGAGGCCAGCTTCCTATTTTTACCCTCAAGCTGCCAGGTTTTTTCCTACCCTCAGCTGGTGATACCAGCAACTCATCTTGTCACGCTTTTAATGCCTTAACAGCTTTGGTCAGGTTACTGTAAAATCCAGATATACTAGCTGGAAAAAAGGAGTCCACCACTGTCTGGGGAAGATAGCCACCAAGATCCGTCTGAAAGAAAGTGAGGAGCTGAGTCCTGTCTGGCTCCCTGCAAAGACAATGAAAGCCATTTTACAGCCAGTGGTTTAAGAGCGTCAAGAACTTTTCAATAACTCTTACATATATTAGAATAGATATTTTAAAGAACTTTTTTTTAAAACAGACAAATTTCAATGAATTGAAAATTACAGTTTAACTAGGCCCTAATTAACTGCATAACTCTGTTTATAAATTATGGCAATGTAATAATCAACCAGATACTCATTTACCAAAAACACTCTCATGTATTTTACTGAATCTCTGCTTAAGAGGTCAGGGAAAATTGTACCATGATAACAGTTCCTGTAACATTAGAGACTTCCTTCTAGGAAATGAAGAGAAACTAATTCATTGCACAAAGATGAGAACAAAAAGGGCACTCAGTCATAATGGTTACTGGGAAGACAGAAAGACACCACTGCCAAGAGGTTACAGGTCACATGTGGCCACATACGCATAAACACACAATACACAATGGCTAAGGAGGGCTTTAGAATTTCTAACATTCAAACAGATCTCTTCTTACCCTGGAACAGGTACACAGAAACAGCCACAGGGATAATTAAAACCTCTCACGAAATTTGGTTGAGGAGGACACAGTGGGTGTTCCACATTGGTGGCTGTAAGAAAAAGCATTGAAGGAAAGTGTCATTCTTCCAGAGGATGGGAAAGAGTCCTTGGTACTCAAAGCTTCAGCTGGGAAGCAAACTTACTACTTAACATGTATTTTAAAAGAACTTCAGTACAACCTCTTCAGTGTGGGGCTGACAAGTGGTCAGAAAGGACCCTTAAAAGAAACCACTTTGGCCTTCGAATGGGAAAATCAAAGAAATGTTGGATTTAGAAGCAATTGCTACTGTGCTCTGAAGGAAAAAGCATCAGACACCAAGAGAGTTTCATTGAGCCCGTGCTGTGTGAGGGCACTGCTTTTCTTGAGAGGTCAATCAGGCTACTTCCAACAAATCCATGTCACACGGATACAACACTTGGCTGCTGAAAAGCTGCACTCTATCAAGTACACAAATTCCTGGCAAGGCATTCCTCAACAGGATGGGAAAATGGGACACCTGAATAGTAGGGCTATAATAAAAGCACTGACTTGTAACAGTTAAACAACAGAATAAAAGTGAAAAACCAAAGAAATGTGTTTCCATACAGTGGCAGCCCCTTAAAAATCAGCACTATTTGTTTTCATAAAGAAATTATTTCTACATACAGGAGTGGCACATTTATTCATGGCTTCACCAAAACCTACAGACAATGCAGAAAATGTTAAAATGGGATTTAGCTTAAATGGGACTCCTTTTAGAAAGTTCTGTAAACTCTTAACAAAAACACACACATAAAAAATACCCCAGAATTTCATAGTAAATTAAATACTTATTCAATCTCAAGAGCATTGTAAGGGAAGAAACCATAGGCCAGCACTATCATCACTATCTGAGTGTTAAGTTAATTTATATACTGTGGGAACAGTAATGCAGCAAGATGACTACCATTTCATCTTCCGATCAAGATGAGGGCAACAACTATTGAACAGCACATTACTTAGCTTTTATTTTACATTTACTTCTAGTAGCTTTTATTTTATAGTTGTTTTCAGTAGCTGCTTCAGTCACCTCCAAACGTAACATGAACACGTTGAGAACACAAGGGCCTTACCAGCAGACAGCATTGTCCCATCTTCATATTGCTTCATTACTACTACATCCACAAATTCTCTTGGTGAAATAATCCTCATGAAAGCTGAAGGGGTTGTGGTTCTGCATACAGAGACAGTCTGGAAATCACAAAACAGTTATGCCAGTTGATGTTTTCAAAAGTACACCAGAAAGATCCCTGTACTTTCTGGTACTCTTTCAGTTACAATTTCTAAACTCCACCAAGGAGTTCTACTACATCCTTTGTTGAACAAAATGTAAATCAGCACAGTCAAAAGGCACTACCATGCATCAATGAAGGACAGCAGAAAAACAGAGTGATAAGGCATTGCTTCCACATTCAGAGAGGATAGATACCACAAGAGATGCTGAAATGCAAATCTGGCACATCTATGCTCATAGGACAGTTAAAATTCTCATCCTTCCAGAGAAGCTAGCAAAGACAATGTTTTTGTGTGGTATACAAGGGATACAACCTGATAACCCAATTTGTTACACTGCACAAACATTAACACTACTGTCTGCTTCTGTGATAGGCTCCCCAAAACAGACATTTCTACCACACTGGTAAGTGCTGGCAAGCCTGTGAATTTCAAGTGGCAGGTTGCAACATCACTGAAGTTGTTTATAATGAATACTAAATGCCTATAAGCTTGCCTTGAGAAAAATAAACTTCCCAGGACTTGCACAAACATTTCTAAGGCTGGTTGTGTTTGACCTGGCTGCATCCAAGCACCTACATCCACTTCAGAGTTGGGGATCTAAATCCAATGCTCTTTTCAGTTTCTGACATACTTTAAAAAGAAAAAAAAAAAGGAATTAGACTATACAACCCTGGCTGAAGCTGCTGCTCATACACAGCCCTGCTCATCTGTCATGCTCCAAGTGCAGCATCTCCATTTTAATGACAGAAGCAAATCACCAGGTGCCAAGGCCAGCTAAAGGCAGAGCGTGATGCGCAGGGCAGAGTGTCACTGCAGCCATGGTGAAAGATGGGGCCTGAATTAATAGCTGATGACATAAGTCTATGAATTCTCTAAACGTCCTCTTCTCTCACAGAGCTTGCTAAACATAATAATGCTTAGCTTGATTTGCAGCATTAACAACAGTGTAGTGTAGGAATCTTTAATGTTATGTATCTAATGTTATATATAGTTATATATTTGCATATTTTAAGTATGCAGTATTTAGATAAGAATGATTTCCTTTCTTTTCAGAAAGATAAGCTACTGTTTATATTTTTATGTATATCTATATTAGTAAAATATATAAAACTTATGAAAAAGGAAACAGAAAAAAACAAAATGAAAGAAAAAATGGTTTCTTATCCCAGAATCGTCCAGTTGATCCAGTCAGAAACACTGCAGAACTTAAGATCTCTCTACCTCCTTGAATATAACATCGGCTGTTTCATGAGGCCCAACGCTGCTGAACACACACTGCATTAAAAATACCGGAACAGTTTTTAAGGAACTTACATCACTGATGGCTTCAATGACCTCGAAGTCCTTCACGTTTTGGTCCCACTTGGTCCTGAGCCCTCCGGCCACCGGCTTGATGCACTCCCAGACATCCCGTGGGCTGGCGGGCAGGATCCCCTCTCCCCTGTACCTGCGCCGGGGAGAACCGAAACCAATCCGCGCTGCTCTACCCTGCCCGGCCCCAGCACCGCGGGCTGGGTCCCCGGCCCCGGGAACGAGCCGTACTCACAGATTGCCGGCGAACTCCGCCGAGGGTCTCCAGGACACCGCGACCTCGCCCTGCGGGACGGGAAGCGTTCAGCCCCCGGGCCGGCTCCCGCCCCGTGCACCCACCGCGCTCCGGCAGCCCCGGCAGCCCCGCGCACCCACCGCGCTCCGGCAGCCCCGTCAGCCCCGAGCACCCACCGCGCTCCGGCAGCCCTGTCAGCCCCGTCAGCCCCGCGCACCCACCGNCCTGTCAGCCCCGTCAGCCCCGCGCACC
>WBMZ01007722.1:0-21330 GCA_013400975.1 Atrichornis clamosus
TATATATATATATAATTTTTTTCTGTTTGAATTTGTGAGAAGACTGACAAAACCAGAGAAAATAGCCTTTTTTTCCTTTTTAGAGGGGCATACCTTTAAAGTTTGATCTTCTTGCAGTTTCATAGATAATGTTGCCGGTTTGGTGGAAATCATTGATTTGTGCTTCTTGAGTACAAACTGGTATTGATTTTTAAGCGTGGAAAGCAGTAAATATCCTGGGGCAGCTTTTCATTAATCCCATACTTCATTTTCCTGAGTGGTAAAAGGCAACATAATTATGGAACTAGTTACTTTAAGGACAAATATGTACTGAATGATTTCAAATTTAGTAAGTTGAATAGAAGAAAAGAAAGAAAGGAACAAAGGAACAAAGAAAGAAAGAAAGAGATATTGGTGTTAAATTGGAACAGAAAATCAAGTGTTTGCTTGAATTCAGAAGAATCCATGTTAAGTTACCTCAGGAGACATGCTATAGGCTGATTTGAAGGAAAGTACACATGGTAGCATAGGAAAGTTATATATATAGGAAGCAATATAACTAGAAAAGGAATTAATAACAACCTTTACATTTTGTTTCTTTAAAACTTTCATGGTCGAACTGAGAGAGGTAGGCTAAATAAAGATCTCAACTTTCAGAGTAATGATGTCTTAAAGTGCCTCTGGTGACATGTAATTTGAGAAAAATATTGATCTAATTTTTTGTAGCCAATTTTTTTTTTGAATGTGTATATTTTACACACTGAAAATAAAATGCATGTGGGTATATAAAAAATGAATCCAGAAAATACTGCATTACTTCAGAGAGCACACAGACGTATTGTACTGGTCTGCTTTGATTGAAATATAATCAAATGTTGCTATCAAAGCAACCCCCATTGTTTTCCTATGGAATACATAAAATTTAATTAATACACACAGAAAAATAATTATATTTTTACTCGAGATCAACCAGAATATTCTGTACATGTAAATGCTGTAGAAGTGTTTACTAGAATTGCAGGAGGCCCCTTTTTTGTTAAAACTGTAGACAGCCTTTGCATATCTCTTGAGGAATCCAGCCACTTACACCTTTTTTTTGCATGTTAGTTCATTATTTGATTTTTCTTACTACAACTCAGAGAACATGAAGAAAGAAGAGAACAGTATTACCAACAGAAAGAAAAAGATGAGCTTTCATATGAAGAAAAGCTAAGTCATACATTTAAATGAGATTTAATATGCAACGGTTAATTGAAGTTCCTTAATCTATTTTTGTCACTGTATTTGAGGAGCAGTTTACCCTTCAGACTGAAAAATTAGTCTGTCTAAATTTACAGCAAAAATAAATCTTTTGGACTGAGATAGCATAGCTGTGATTATTTTTTTTTTAAGGTATAACTTACTATAATTTGCTTAAGGATTCACACCTGGTTAGGGTACTTCATTCCTCATTTAGTGTTTCTTAGCCCACGTTGGTCTATTTGGCCCTGCAGGCTGAGCACCGGTAAGCTTGAGGTAGGATCCTGGACTCGTTCAGTGTCAGCTGAACATATCTCTCCAAGTTACATACAAAGATATTTGTTGGGATATTAGTTTTTTATGGGTTAATAACAAGCAAACCCTCAGTGATTAACGGCAGGTGAAAACACAGAAGGGTATTACTTCCCTGTGAGATTGGCTGTGTTGGGGGAGACAGGACAATTCAATTTCTGCCTTGTGGATGGCTGTCTTCTGGGGACAGTAAATATGAGAGTTTCAAACTAGTGTGTGTAGTTGTCTGTGTCCAGCAGCTGAGTTGAGTGGAGGAGATCATGAAGCATCGTAACCTTAATCTGACATCTGTGATTGGAATCCTCTTTCCAGGGGTGGATGTGTAAAGTCACAAAATATTATTTTATTATGCTCAGCAGTGGTGTATTCTCTTTACTCAATACCTTCATATCTTTTTTTCTCCTGTGTTTTGCTGTTGTTTTTTATTCCTTGTTTAACCTTTGGAGAGGCAAGTATTGTAAATGCAGGCATGAGAAATAAGGTTATAGCAGAGAAACAGATATAAAATGGTATAATAATAACAACATACTTTTAATACTATATAAGAAACCAAAATATTATTATGTCTTATTTGTTCAAATAGAAGATGTTTTGTAAGAGACTAGGCTAAATCTAGTGGTAGTGAATTGTTTTCAACAGGATAAGATATTAAATAATAGCCTTAACTTTGCAGAGAAATTGCTTGTTCATGATCAGCCTCCAATCTGTAGTGTCTGAGAATATGAATCAATTTAGGGAATCAATTCATGATATTTTTTAATGAATACAGGTTATTTTTATTTCTGACTAAGAAATAAAGAAGGGAAAATAAACACATACTTTTAAAAATGCTGCTGACTTATCTAAGCCTCCAGTAACCATTGTGTTTTTGATCTGACCAGGATTCATGCTGAAGCGTAATGTACAAGGTTAGAAATTAGAAACAAAGGAAAACAGAAAAAGAACCATGGTTCTGAAATCTCATCTATGTCACTTATAGCTCTTTCCTTTTCTCCTTAACTGTTATGCAACAGCACTGTGGATATATAATTCACATTTCCCAATAGTGCTTTTGCACAGGCTTCGTGGCAGTGCTGTGAAGTACTGGACCTAAAATAGTTGTTTTGAATTTCTGAATTTGTTCATTCAGTGTGATCTTGGGAGATCCCATAGGAGTACTTTGCTGAAATGCTTTTTTTTTACTTGGAGAACCCTGGGAGGTAGAGTTGTTGCCTCTGTTATAACATCAAGGGGAAGTTAGATGGCAAATAATAAAACTAACAATGTGTTTATAGTGTTTGCAAAACTAATTTAACACAGAAGAGTTTAGTGCTTAATCTGTTCAATTAATCATTTCTCTGTAAATCCTAGTCTGAATACATGAGTGATCTAGGCATTTGGGTGAGAACCATGTCTGTTGGCTCTAGGACTAGAAAGCTGACTTGGTGACCCATGTTTTCCAATCCACTTGGAGTACTGATCTCTGCATGGGGACACTTCTTCAAGACACATTGTGTGTGGAGCACCTGTGTGCTTGATACTATCACTTGGACAGGGTTGCATGGTTGTCTTTGATCCTTAGTAAACAAGAGTTCTTATTTCTTCTGCCATGCTCTGGGCCATTTTTTTCTGTACACAAATGAAGTTTAGACCCTTTTCAATAAAAGCAACACAGTGATTTCCAGTGAGCACTGGCATTTGAATGAGCTAGTCGTGAGTCAAACACAGAGAAAATGATGAGTGCCACACTTGACATTAATAATGAGTTGCAAATAAAGCAATCATGTATGATCCTATTATTTTCATCGTGCTCTAGTCTTTGTAAAGACTTTGTAGGGTGCTATTCTATTAGAGCAATGTTGTAAAAATGTTATGGTCTAAAAGGCATGCAGAGTAAAGAAGTGGAGACAGAAAAACACAGAATTCAGCTGCATGAGATTACATAGTAAGAAATGGTATATCTGGGGAGATTTGTCTGTTGGCCCTCTGCTCAGGGTCTCCCTGCTAGAGCAGCACTGCCTAACCTGTAAGGCACTTGTACCCACCAGGCTCTACAAGCAATAAAAAAAGGTGGGAAAATGCCAAGAAAAATTCCAAATCACTAGAATTGAGTTATGGGCTGAGAAGGCTGTGAAGCACAGTCTAGACCTGTGCAGTTATATTTATATTCCAGGTTTGTCTTGACCAGTTCCTGTGAGACAGAAATAATAAATCATTTGTGCTTTCTAAAAAGCTGAACAGTAAAAAGAGTGAAATGAAAATGGCACCATGCTGCAGTATTCAGTAGCATTTCATATTCTCTCTCTACAGGAGAATACTTTCTCCCTCACAATTGCATCTTTTTTTTTTTTTTTTTTTACACGCATTTCAATAGGCCATGACATATCAAGTCAGAAAAATTAGAAACACTCTAATGAGAAAAAATAGGTGGGAAAATAGGCTATTGACATATTTAATGATCCTGTTCTTGTTTATGTCTTAGACTTAACTACATTTGAATAATAATGGCACATTCTTGGAAGAGTATTTTTAGCTTTTTAAGCACTATACCAAAAAGCATTCAGAAAAATAAAAAAGATTGAAATGCACTTGCAGTCAAAACCCTTTCAAAGTCCAAAGGGAATAAATATGCCTAAAACATATTAAGAGTCTAAATGCAAATGTAATAGAATTCCAGATTACAGACCTTTGGCTATAAAAGTTACTGTCTAGCTTGTGTTATTGCCAGGAGGGATGAGGTAAACCAAGAAAACTGTAACCTCGGTTTAAATTTTAATAAGTGTCTGCATTGTTTTCTTGCTGTATTAATTAGCATTAATTAGTTAACATGAGTGTGCAGACTTTTAAAAATCTAAAGTTCTGCACATACCACATTTGATGGCATCTTGATTCTAGTTATCCAAAAGTAACAACCTCACCGTCTGAAGACATACTTATATTTTTGCATGCATAGAGATATCTCACTTAACTTCAAGTATATTGCAAAATAAGACCATAACTGCTTGTCTTAAAAAAGAAAAAAATCCAAACACAAGAGAAATCAAAATAACAGGAAAAATCCCACCTGAAACAAAAGTACCCAACAAACCCAAAAAACCAAAAAATATTCCACAGAATGCCAACACCACGAGAGTCAGTAAGACACTTCTGCAGAGATGGGAATGGTTGATACTCTGATTATAGTAAGATAAACAAACACACCCTAAAGCCCAGAGAAGACTAGAGTACATAGTAAAAAGGCGTAGAAGGACATAATTAATGTTTATTTTCTACTTGGGAACCATATGTGGCTTTGAAATAAAAATGCCAAACTGAAAAGTTGCCAGCAGGGATTGTAGCTGTTAACTGTCCTGGTTCAAAATGTTACAAAATAAAACTCCTGTTTTTGGGAATTTACCGATGTTGTCCTTGTGACATTAAGGTTTATCTACTTTTATGGCTAGACACATTTATCTTTGAAGATATGTCTATGAACAGAGAGCATTGAATATGAGAAGATTATTTGCCTCAGATAAATATTGATTTTGAATATAAGCAATATTTTCTGCAAAGGTACTTTTGCATTATAGAAAGATAGTAGATTATTATGCCCAGTGCTGGCAATTGCAGAGAACCATTCTGTAGCTGATTCTTCTGAACAGGATCATAGGCTGTTGATTCCATACACCACCTGCCCACAAATAACTTTAGAAATACTAGAAAAACACACTTAAAACCTGAAAGCATTAAAAAACACAGTGTCATGAGGACAGATGAATAGCTTAGCTATTCTCCCAACTACCAGATGTAGGAAACGTCCTTAGCTAACACCTCCTCGTATTAAAAAAAAAAAAAAGGAAATTAAAAAGAAAAGGAAAGGCACCACCAAAAGAAAGAAAGCCAAAAGCCCTGCTACATTTAGTGCCTATACAACCCAGGTTGTTTTTTGGATTTTTTTTTTGCAGAGGCAATAGAAATATTATCCTGGATCTTGGTGTTNGGTACCACCAAAAGAAAGAAAGCCAACAACCCTGCTACATTTAGTGCCTATACAACCCAGGTTGTTTTTTGGATTTTTTTTTTGCAGAGGCAATAGAAATATTATCCTGGATCTTGGTGTTTAAACATGGTATTTCTTTGCATTATTAGTCACATGGACTAGATGATATTGATTTGGCATTTTCCATGATAGGTATCTTTAAGATGAAGAATTGCCGGTAATAAATAGTGGATCTTCAGTAGACGATAATCCGGTTGCAATGCAAACTTCCAGATGAATCATCATTCATGCAACAATCTATTGAACTCTTGGGATTCACAAATATCTCCATGAATGTCTAGCAGTCACCTGAATGCTCATAAATAGTGAATAATGTGGGCTCTAAAAAGCAAAGTAAATGAGTTGCTCTTCAAATATTTTTTTTTCATTCTTTAGAGAGCAGATTCTGAAGATAGCAAAATAACGATTAAAAGAATACTTATTTTCAACATAGTGAATTAGGGTTAGGGAAGAACTTATTCCCAAGGGAAAAAGACCTGAAGAGCTGTACTTTACTGTAGCTGATATTTATGCCAAATTACTTAGTTAGATATTACTCTTCTAAAAATGGTTGTACATCCAGTTTCAAACAGCAAAGTTTCATTTGCTGCTACTAAGAGGTGGAGCATAAGCAGATGTCGTGTGATCTCCAAAGGGATTTTGTCTAAATTACAGTATTATTTTTAAAATTAGAAATCTAGAGAAGAAAAAAAAAATAGAGGACAACATTTGAGAGGCAAAGGCTGAATTCTATGGAAATATTACAGAAAGGGGAAAATATGAAAACACAATTATTTGGTTTAGAAAGACTGAGTAGATACATGTGGGTGAATAAGGCTAAAGTATTTATGGATGTGTTTATTTTGCTGTAGCACTTAGAAAAAATGAAATGGGGCAATGGTAAAGACAGTATATCATACAATAGAATATTATTCATAATGATTTCCAGATACAAGAAAGGTATTATGTACTGAATAGGATAGACAACTGTGGCTCAGGGGAGCACAGGAACTGCTAAAGCAGAACTCAGTCTCCCTTGTCTGCTTTCTTCACTTGACTAAATGAACATATTTGTATGAGATACCACAGTGAGAGCTATATGCCCATACAAATCTGTTTCTCTAAGGAAAAGTATGAACTAAATGAAAAAAAGTCAGCAGGTTCTTATTGCCTGAATTAGAACTCAGACAATCTAACATTCTGAAAGACTGAATGCAAATATGTAGTTTACCAACCATGCAAGATGTAAAGAGAATCTGAGTACAGGCACTATGGGGTATGAGAGAAAAAAAAGCCAAAATTTTGTTTTAAATAGACTAAGACTGAGAAGATATTTATTGTTTGGTTGAGATGAGGGGCAAAGACAATCCACCTCTAACTATAACAGAGTACTTCAGTTCTTTTGTGCTCATTCAGTATCACTGCTCTAAGACATTCTACAGTGATCATTTCATCAAAGCACCCAGTTCTCTTGGGATTTGTCCTTTTGTCTTTTTTTTTTTTTTTTCCAGTTGTTTAGCTCTGTTGCAGCCAATTTATCCTAGTAGTCTGGGTATTTTATTGACTTCTACAAGTAGGCAAACACATATGTTGTATCAATAACTACAGATTTCTCTTATTAAATAAATTATCTCTGTTTAATATTTATGGAATTCGTAAATAGCAGACAAAGGAAAATTTTGTAAATGTGGAAGACAGATGAAACTTCTTTTTCTACTTTTGTCTCACAGAACAGCTCATCTCAGCTGTAAGTCAGAACACAGCAATCAAATCTTGCCTGAGGTAGGTGTAGTTCTGTTAATGAAATCAGACTCAGCAGGCTTGAATTCAGCCAGGACTCTTTTGTGAGGACTCTTTATGCCTAAAACAAAGGTCAATGTTAAACTTGCCATGAAGAATGCATAAAATCACTGAGAAACAGCAGGTTCTCATAGTGCAGCCCTGTTTCTGCACTTCCAATTCAAGATGTTTCTGCTCTGTAGCTTTCAGCAAAATCAATCTAGATCAACCTCTTCAGCCACAGGATGTTGATAGTTCGAAAATCAGTCTGTTGCCTTCTGCTTCCAGTGGCTGGTTTTGAGGGAAAGGATGTTCCAAACATTTTGGCCAGAACAGTTGCTCAGTACCCTTCTAAAAATACTTTCTAGAAGCTTTTGTTCACATATTCGGCATTAATAACTTTCTTAGTAACTAAAAAAGTAATATAAGGTAGATTGGATAGCTGATACCAATGTCCTCATATTGCAGATAATGTCAGTGTATAATTACATTCATTAATGAGCAAAACTTCAGTATGAAACAATTGGATTGGTAGGGATTTTTTTTTCTTCTGCTGCTGTTGTTGGGCAGTTCTTCCTAAAACTTCAATGATGTTTAGAAATCTTCCTCTAATATCCAGCTTTATTTCTTTCATGGGTAGTTTATAGCCATTTGCTTTGTGTCCTGTAGCTTAAAGAGCATGTTAAGGTTTTTCTCTCATCTTCCCAGAGCTATTTATAGATAATGCACTGATTGCTTCCTAGTATTATTTTACTAATTAATGGAGAGATAAGTACTCCTTCTGGCTACTTATGATATAAAATAGTGTTTTATTGCAGTGTCTGCACGATACTAGATGTTGAAAGAGGATATACTGCAGCTTGCCTGTGCACATAAAGTCCTCTAATTTGTTTAATGTTCAGGTCTGTGTATTCCAGATCTTTGGCTGATGTTCCAACCCAGAGGTGCCAATAGAGCAGTGTGCAGTTGAGAGAGACCATTTCTTCATCACACCTTACTCACTGCATGGTTAGTCAAAAAGCAAATGAAATGTGTTTTTCTACCTGAATGAGCTACCTTGTCTGTAGGCACTGCACAACAATGGACAAGCAACACTGCTAAAACAGCAGTTTCCCTGTTGTTTCTCTTTCCCATCCTAGCATGCTCTCTTCTGTTTCTTAAAAAGTGCCTGTAAATATATAATTGTTTTTTTAATGTTGCTGTCAGTAAAAAAAATTTTTATGATGTTGTTGCGAAGTGGCGTAGATTGTTGGCCTTTTTGCTTGATAGGCTGTTTTAACATATTTTCTATTGAATTTCCATTGTAGAAACACTAAGAATGCTATTGTTTTACTGGTAAGATAGAATAATAACCGATTGTTAAAATCAAAATATCTTTTGCTTCTGGAAGGGTTTTAAACCATCCCACAATGTAAACCTTGGAGATGAATTTGTAGTACCTGATTTTTTTTGTACATATGGGTGGATTTTGGACTTGCTCACTTACAAATCAAGACTGGATGAGGTGGTTCAGATGAGAGGTTTGTGTAGCTCAGAAAATGCTCTCCAGCAGCATTTCAAGTAAACATGAAGGCAAGTGTGCAAGTACAGAGCTGACAGGCATGACACTTCTCCTGATGACACTCAAAACCTTTGCATTTGCAGAATAACTGGCATGGACTTGTTTTACACGTGTTAGTACATAACAGGCTTTTCTGTAAGGATTTCAAGGTACACCCATATGAGTAACAGTCTATATTTAAAATAATTGTAATGGTCTTGTCGCTTGCTTCACTTTTGTTTGGCAGCAGTAGTAGTGTAGGGGAAGGATGAGGAGGAGAAAATGGGTAAAAGTAGTGAGAAATTATGTGTGGCCAGTGGACCATTGACTGGTGATCTGCAGAGAACTGGTTGGTTGAATGTATAAAGTAATATATGGAAAATGCTGCTTGCAGAGAATTTCCTGAAAGAAGATGGAAACATATGGAACTGCAGACTCACTGGCTTGGCTGAACAGGGTAGCCCCATGTTCTTGCTCTCTGAGCAGACCTGTTATGGAAATTTTTGAAATGGCTGTTTGATTTTAACAATTGTTCTGTTCTGACTCATGTCCCATCCTGAATGAGAACACTTTGAGAAACCTTTTAATCCACACCATCTGATCTGTGCAATTCTACTTGATGGCAGCTTCTCTGCTCTGTCCTCCTCCTTTATTGGTCTTTGTCTTATTTTAGCTTATTTTGTTAGGACAGTAAGAAACTATGAAGTGCAAACAAAGTGTATTGATAGACTAGGTGGCTTGATTGCCTTCTGAAGATCCTAACTGCATTCTTTGAGATGAATTCAGTGTTGTATAACTATACAATTTATCAGGTCTCTCTTAATATTATAATCTCAAAGTAGTAGTGCCTGTTCTATTTTGATTCCTCCCTGCAGACTCAGGGAGGACTGAGAATAGTGATATTTGAGACATTTAAACCTTTTACTTATTCTTTGTTTGTGGCTTTTTATATGTTTAAAAAATAGAAATTGAAAAAAACCCCAACCAAAACAAACCCAAAAAAGCTGAGGTAAATTTCAACAGGGAGAAAGAAGAGAACAAAATAATTCAAGAAAGTAGGTAGGAATCCACATCTAAAGGCAGAACTGTGTGGTATCAATTTTTTCATGCATAAAATGGAGAAGTAATAGACTAGTCCTGCTTTACAAAAGAAGATTGTTGGCATGCATTAAAGATGTCAGGTGGTGGATTTGATCTTTCTTTAAGTGTGATATTTCTTGCCAAGGAAGGAGATCAAAATGTACATAAAAATTGAATCTTTGTCAAACTTCTTAAAAAGACAGATTTCTGAAAAAGATGGTTGTAATGGATAAGGTTCCTTGTTGTAGAAAAACTTCTTTAGTGTGGTATACATATATAAAATAAAAGATGGTCAAGTATGCATACCAGGGACAGCTTCACGCCTTTCAAAGGGAGCTTAAATAGCATCCTCTTTTATTGTGGAACTTTCCATAGGATGCTATGAAAATAATGCTTGAGATGAAGATGCATAAAATCTAAAAAAAACCCCAAGCTACAGATTTGATATGGAACCTGCTGTGCATCCCTTTTCTGGCTGACGTTGTAGAGTGGAGGATAATAAGAAGTATAGACAACACAACGACAAGGACAAATGTCTTTGATGGCTTTACGTAGCACAGTAAACCTTCCGAAAAACTTGAGAATGAGAATTTACAAAAAGCATTTGGAAAAAGCAATAAACCAAAGTGACCTCAAAATTGTGTCAGAATTAAAACCCTCAAAAACACCTGGTCAAGAATGAACAATGCCTCAGAAAACATTTTTCAGATGGACAGAAAATGGTTTGGTTTGGTTTGGTTTTGTTTGATTCTGGTTTTGTTTGTTTGGTTGATTTTTATGCTACTGGAGATTTCAAGAAAGAAGTCATATCAAGATTAGAAATGCTTTCATGGTGTTTAAACAAGTCAGGGGTGTATTGAAATCAAAGAGAGTTAATAGACTAATATTCTAATTGAATAATGACTTCTGTGGTCTTTTACAAATGGATGGCCTGATTAAATATTAGTTAAGAAATCATATACGTCTGAAAGTATGTAGCAAGTTCTTAACACAAGAATTTGAGGAAGGCAATGGATCTATTTAGGGCATATATAGAGAGGGCATATATAGAGAGTATTTGAGCCTTTCTATGACAAAAATCATTTGAGGAAAAGTCTCAACCAAGACACACTTTTTAGGATTGAACCAGAATAGGTGAAGCAATGGGCCTTCAGAATTGAATTATGTTTTGTTTATTTATTTATTTAACATTATAGCATGAACACAAGTGTTACAAGAAGACATTTCTCAAGTAGGGAAGTTGATGAGATTCTTGCCTGAGGGCCAGACCTCTACTGCAGCCTCAGGCTTTGTCATCTGTTTTCCTAGGTCATCTTTTGGTATGCTTCACAGTAGTTCACCAAACCCAGATGCTAAAAAGGCATAAGTAGGAAGGTAAAGTTTAATGAACTGTAAGTTCAAAGTGATATTCTGAAAAATACTTTTCTCTGAAGCATATGGTCTGATCATGTTCTGCCACCTGGTCTTTCAGAGCTGTAGTGTCAGCAAAAGGATGAAAAGCAGATTCTTCTTTCCACATGGCTATGGGAAAAATACAAAGAAGAGACTTCTTTCCTCTTCAAATCTGCTAATTTGGTTCTTAATGTGCAACAACTTCTCTACACACTCCAAGGCACTTTACAATATTAGGTAGTGTGATTAGAGAGGTAATTAAGAAACTGTGTAATGATGGGAGGAGAGAGAACCGATTCTTTAAAGCCTCTACATTATAGTCAAAGCAATTTCATTTCATGAATAAATAAATCAGATCAATTTCCTCTCATAGAGATACCTCATGCTCCAAGTGGGGTTGGATGCTATGATTTAAAGTCAAAGTGGAGGTATGAATCTTTATATGACATAGAATTCATTCATTCTCACAAAACCACCCACAAAACAAGGCAGAATTGTGTCTGGCAGTGGGTCAGCACTAGAGCTCACAGAGCCCTGTGAGAAGAATGAGAGCTAGGTATTGTTGGTAATGCCAGCAACAGAGAGCTTGTGTACAAATTCTTACACATATGGGAAAATGAATAAAAAAACCCCATCAGAATAGATGGAAATCTTTAAATTTCTTCATGATGTGAGAAAACATGAGGTTCACAGGTTGAGAGAGGGTTTTGTTAATATAAGACCTGAAGGGGTTTTATCCAGAAATCTACATTCTTGCAGCTTGCTTCTTCAGATCCTATTGAACTACTTCAAGCTTTCCTCTTTCATATCTTTTGCGCAATGTTGAGAGTAGGGTACATTAGGTGATGCTAGTACATTTCCTAGGTGGAGATATTTCCACTGCATTGGTTTAAAGATGCTTTTTCATTTTCTGAAGGAGATGTGCTTCCCTAGACTACTCACAGCCTATTTTCTTTGCCAATTACTAGCCCTTTTACCTTCTACCTTGGTCCTTAGATTTAGTTTAGACTTGTTTCCGTGTCCAGATTTTAAAAAAGGGAAAAAAAAGTGTTCACTGATCATTGGGAAATACCATGAGGTCATGGTTGCTTTCAATAGTGATCATTCTAATGCAGTAAAAAGAAATTACATTTTCAAAATTACATACAATATACTCTTATGGTAGCACAAAATCACTGTATCATGTTCACAATCAGAATGTTAGTGAGCAGCTCTTTGCATTCTGCATGCAATATTCCAAATGTATAAAGCTTTTCTTACTTGTATGTATAAAACCTTGAGACACGTCAATGGGAATCACGGTTTCAGTTGATTTCTGTAGTGGATGTTACCTAGCATATGCTGTGCATACCCAAACAACCCAGTTTTTAGTAAATATGGAAAATCATGCTGTTGCTGACATGAGAAATCAGACCTAGGGACATCCTGAAAATTGCGTGTCTCTCTACAGTTTGCACTAAAGAGAGAAGGGTCATAACATGGAGGTGAGAAATTACAGCACAGGATGACATTTACATAGGTTAAAATACAATTGTCTTCTGAGAATTTCTGCAAGTTTGTAGCTTTCTGAGAAGGGTTTCTGAGAAGATGTTCATGTTGATATCAGTAACAGAGCTCATTTAAAAATGTATGAAATTTGATCTGAGGTCCAATTCTGTGAGTTGTCGGGTGCCACAAGCTGTTACTGGACACCTTGAGCTAAAACTGATGTTCATCAGAATTGAAAACTCTCACGTCTCACAGGGCAGAGCCCTTGTCATCTCATTTCTAGGATCATAATGATCTGGGACACACTGATATGCGCAGAATGAGGCAATGGCAGATACTGTATTGCCATAAATAATTAATGAAATCTCTTTGCTGTTAGGACCAGAGAGTTGAATACATTTTTTATTTTGCAGAACACTGAGTCTTATGTTTAGTTTTACTACCATCTTTTGAAAAAAAGAAAATGAAAATGAATAGCAGGTCTAACCTACATTTAGAAGCATTTATGTTAAACTGCATATTAGAGATCCCATGTAGAATTTCCGTTTGAAAGTTTTCAAATTATGAACATCAAACCATCTTCTGTACTGTTTAGTTCTGGATAGTATTAATTTATTAGTTTGAATAAATAAAAATAGTGCTTGTTTATAGGAAATCAACACACCATTCTTGGAACAAGCACTTAAATTATACTTTTACTAAACTTTTTCTTTTCTCCCATGGAAACACTACACACTTCTTCATTTCCCTAAAATACTTTGATATTAAGGGTATACATTTTTATACCCATTCTTCAGCAAAAAAAGATTAAGCATTTACAGATGGGAACACAGCATGCAGACTTGAGTCCTACTTATTTTACCCTTGTGATTAGAGCCAATAAAATCAACGTGAGAGTATACATGAGAGGAAAAAGGTACTAATCTAAAAAAAAATCAAATTATTGCTTGACAAATATTGTAAGTACATTAAGTGTGACAGTAAAACTTGCTGTCCAAGTGAGCTAACTTTCTATATGTGTTTAATTCTGGACTGCAGTGAGGGTCAGAAATATGAAGAGAAGGTATTGTGAGAAAAGCACCGTCATTAAGCTATCTAAATGGATATTCTTAACATGTGCATGGTTTTCCAGACATTCTAGAGAGTGAATGATATTTGACACCCTTCCAAAAGAGGCTACATGTTTATGCAGGAAGGGAAGTAATGAATACATTCACAGCATGGGGTTTTTTTGTTTTTGTTTTTGTTTTTTTTTTTAATTACCACCATATGTCATACATAATGAGAGTTCCTTTACTTTTTGAGTTTCTGGTTATCATCAGCAGAAGTATCTGAAGGGTATTGTAGTTCAGCTGTAGTAGAGCATTGCAGCTCATGTAGGTCATGGTGCAGTATGAGGAATGACTAGTGTTCCCACCTCTTGATTTGCTCGTTTATGTAACTCCTAAATTGCACTCTCTTACTGCAATGCTATTTATTTATATTGTGATAGTAACTGAGCTGAAAGTTGGACATGGATCACCAGAGACCTCTTATAGTTTAGTCTATCCACTGTACTGTGGTTTCCAGCTAATAGTCCCAGCTCTTACTGGTGAGACCCAAGCACATTGCAGATGAATTTTTGGGGCCAGGCTGGTAAGCTGTAGCTGACCTCTTCTGCAGGAGGAGCCTTGAGGGAGTGGTAGTAGTTCTGGAAATATGGTACCCTCAATATAGCAGCTGGACCCCTGCTAGATTCAAAAAAATGACTAGATATTCTGAAAGGAAGGAAAAAACATATATTGAGGCCTTTCACGTGATGTTGTTCCCTGCTTTCTGGCTACATACTTACAGCAAGTGGAATTTCTTACCAAAACACATTATTCTTCGAGTTTTGTTTAAATAAAAATGCCTTTGTTGTTCACAAAATATTGTCAACTAAATATTTTTGTTTATAGCTCACAAGGCAATTAACCAATGCCCTATTTTTACTGGCTTTGGGGTTTGGTGTGGTTTAGGCAGTCCCCTGCCATTTTTCAAGCCATTCTTAATTCTCTTCAAGACATTTCACTTAAAAAAAGGAGATTAGGGGAAACTGTGCGCACTTATAATTCTTTATTATATTTTACAGTTCTAAGGCTCTCTCTTGGGTCTTAAAGTAGACTTTATGTTTTGAGTGCTGTGCTAGATCAGATCTATAAGGTTCATTCAGTGTTGATCAAGTAAACGACCTGAACCAAATCTAGGGAGAAAAAAGTAATTTGCAAGCTTTAATGTTTTTATAAATAGCTAGCATAATTGCATAATGGGTACAGGTAGGTAAATAGATAGTTCTTATTTTACACTATCTTACGTCAAAGTTACCCAGTTATTTTCCTGTTTCAGTTTGCTATTTCTGGAACTTTTTTTTGTTTTGGTGTATTCTCTTCAAAATTTTCTCTCTCCTATTTAGTTATCTCTTTAAGACCCAGACCTTCAGAATTTTTAAAAAATGTTCTGCACATAGATTTCAGATTCTGTTAGTTTTAATAACTTGTTAAACAGCTAACATCTCAAGAATAAATCACATTTTTGACTTTGGAACAAATGTGCAAGATTTCCAAAGATGTATAAAGTAAGAGTTTTTTGGTTTAAAACAGAAAAATTTAAAAGTCATCTGGTTACAGTAGAATTATATGTTCTTGCTACTTCAATCAGTGCTATAGATGTCACTCACATCAATGCTTAGTCTGACCTATATGAGATGAGCACCTGACCTTTTCATATTTCTTGAGATACTGTTTAACAAGATCATTTGTCATGGTAATATCCAAATTATTATAATATATATAAGTCAATTCTGCAAGCTAATAATTTGGAGTGGTCGTGTTTCAAAGCAGATTAGAATCTCATTTTATTTCACCCAGAAGCTTGGAAACTATTAACATATTAACATATTAACTGTTAATTATTGTTAAGAGCAAGAGGAACTCTTGCTGTAAAATGAAGTGTTCTACACATTTGGAGTCATACTAAGAATTTGTTTTCTATAACTTTTATTTTTATGCTTTGAGCTAAAGCTGAAGTCATATTTTTGGCTTGGTCCATTTACAGCATTTCATACACAGCACACTTCAGGAGTCCACAGTCTCACAAATACAGAAGAAGGGTGCGCTTTTAAAATGACAGATTGCTTCCATAAGCCATTTCTCTTACGGAAAAATACAGATCATGTCATCTTGCAAAATACAGCGTCAATGCCTGAAAAGAGTGTAACACATAGCAGTTGTTCTGGTACAGCTAGCTCTGTTTCTTTGTGCACATGATGGCAGGTTTGGTTTTGCACTGCTAACCTTGTCAGGAAATGTGGAGTGAATGCTTTGTTTTATGAACTTGATACTTAAAGTCCTGTTGAAGCTATTTTTTCCTATATAATTTTAAAGACTGGATAGGTTAACTCCTCCTACATAGTTAGCAATTCTCTGGTCTTCTGTTTTTCTCTGTCTACAGAAGATTAATATGGTAAGCTGATCTTTCTTTTTTAATGATTCCTCCAATTATTGATTATCTACAATTCAATCTCTTTGGAATCTAACTCATTATATTCAGAGAGGTAAAATAGTCTACCAGAATGGTATGACCAGTGGCATTCTAAGCACCTGTGTGCCTGCAGTGGGGATTTGGAACGTCTCTTAAACTTCATGTTTGTTTTTTAATACTTTGGAACCACCCACCTTCAATTTGGAAAACTCCTTAATGTCTCTGAAGAATTCTCTGTTCAGAATCTGCCAGCTCCTGTAAGTTTTCTGGTAAGGTAACAATGAATTGATAGCCTTCAAAAAAAGCTGTAAAAGAAAACCCATAAATATGATTTTTTAGTTTGCTGGAGGAGAGGGCTGATTCTATTTTAGATTGTTCTTGTTTTCATGTATATGGAGATGTACATACAACACACATAATTCTTATGTTACAAGCCTATAGGGATTGAACTAAACAGAGGTTTTTCTGGCAATATGAAAGAGAGTAACAGAGCATTACTACTATTTATTATATAGTTATTGTCTCTAAGAAAACAAGTTATGGGAAGTTGGCGTCTTCAAAAATCCCAGTGGATGGTATTTCTGCAGTCTTTCCAAAACAAAAGGAAAAAGCTTCACATTAAGTGACAAACTTGACAGGCAGCAGTATTGAATTTTTTAGATCAATATCTAAGTTATAATAACCATCTTTACAGTTTAGAAATACACCAAATTTTCTAGTTTTGGGTGAGCAGACTTTTAGCGTCAGATGAATTTATCAGTTCAGAAGGCCTGAGAACCAATGATACTTTCTATATTTTATTAGCTAAACAAACATGAAGTACTTTTGTGGCACCTTTTTGAACCAGGTACAATCCACTGAGAACCCGAAGCTTGGTTTTAGCACCACTGGGTTCAATGTAGCTATCAGTATTTACAGCAAACATAAGATTTCGTTTCCTCTGAATGCCCTATAAGAGCTACACTCTCAAAAACGATCACAATCTCTCTACAGGAAAGGAAATTTTTAGTCCACTCATTGTGCTTACCTTTCTTCAAATTGCTTTTCAAGTACCTGGAAGATTATGTGCTTATACTGCACAAGGACCATTCTTAAAAATAAGTAATATAATTATCTAGTTAATCAGACAGAGGTTGTTTTTTTTTTCTTACTTTCATGCTAGCTGCTTTTTTTGTTCCTAGTCAAATTTCTGCTTTCATCTCTGCACAAAAGGTCTTGTTTTGCTCCCTAAGAGGGCACCACAGCCACAGGCACACATCTGTCTGCAAGGGAGACTTAAGGTCCCATTTGCTGGGAGGAAATGTGCAGGATTCAGTACATAATTCTTAAAAGTCATTTGACAGAATATTTACTTTTTGCATATGTGTGTTTTGAACACCATATGAACAGCTGTGTGTCCCAACAGCTGGATGTGTGTAAGGGCGACAAACGCAGACAACACAGTGTTTTCAGGTTCAGAGAGGCAGAACATATCCATCCTTGGCAGCCTATGCAGCTGGCCAGCTCCCAAGACCAGATTGAGATCTTATTACATGACACTGCTTTGGACAGTAGAGATTTATTTAAAAATGCTGCCAACAGGAAGTATGTCAAATGCACTCCTCTACTCCCTCAGAATGACAGCTGCAAATTGGTATCTGGATCTTCCACCAGCTGTTTGGAGCTCTCTGCCCTTTCCATGTAAGAGGGTCACACTGGACACGCACGTTCCTTTCTGACCTTAAGAGTAATAAACTCTAGAGACGAAAAATGAAGGTTCAGTCTCAGGTAAGCAGCGTTTGGTACAAGTCAGTTAATGCATGCTGCAAGTATAATTTAGACAAAAACCACTCGGCTTGAATGAGTTTGAAAATGAAATATGCCACCTACTAGTTTTTTACTAGGTATGCCTTTCATCACTGTATAAGAGAGCATCCTTGGTAAAGATACATGGGAGGGTAAAAGAAGGTAAAAAGTGGTGATCTTGGTGCACTTACCTATTTCCCTGGAAAATTTAATTTTATTACCTAGTAGACCAGGTTTTCTTTTATTTAGTGCTTCAATATTTTATCTTCAGTATTAATCTGTCTTTGTGAGTAGGCTGGAGTTTAACCTTGGCCACTGCATTGGTGTGTAATGTAGATATACTCATTTTCTGCTCTGGGATTGCACTATGGGGTCTTCAGCTTGGCTATCACTCTTATAAGGGCAACCCCACACTGTAAAGACCTCCTTTTAGGGACAATTCATACCCAAACATTTTTCCTTATTTTTCTGTTTGTCTATCCAACCTCTACTGAAATACTTCAAATATACATTTTATGACTTGAGCAGTGTCAAATCAAAACTGTTAGATTTTGTTTAGGTAGAAAATTGAAAGAAAGACAGGTGGATGGGTTTCCTTGCTCCCTATCATGCAGAATGAAGAAACTATAAATGGAACATCTTCAGAATGGATATGGGGCCCAAATAGCCATGTTAGGTCCTCAGTGGGTTTGCAAGGAGGTACTACATGTCACGTTTACCCCTTTTTTTTTCCTGTTATCCCTCATGATTAATGATAGAATTACCGTAGAATGAATTTATTAACCTATATCACAAACACAATTTTCTGTGCAAGTACAACTTAAAGTTAATTTGAAAATAATGTTCAGAGAGAATTTTAAACCAGCTTTTTTCCTTATGTTACATTATTGAAAAAAATCTTTCTGATTTATTAGGAACAGGTTTTAATCTCAAATTTCAGGGAATGTAAATATTATAATTGGGTTTATTCAACAGTTGGTGTTGATTATTTGTACCTTTAAATAACTCTCTCTATGTCTAAATACAGTTTTTGTGTAGCCCCATAAAAATAATCAGATTTACTAATCATGATTACTATGGGAAAGAGAGCTGGCAATCTTCACTGGAAATTTGGAATTTTCACTGTTGGCAACATCTGGACAAGGCCACTCTCTCCTTCCTGTAGTCTTCCAAACCTGTTCTCTTCAATCTTCTTTTACCTCTTGGGCTTCAGCCATGGTCCGGTTAGAGAACAGTTCCTCTTGGACATTTGGAAACTGTTGGTCACCTGATACAACAGTTTGAATATAGTCCTTCCCCTCTGTCTCTTCATTCTTATGCTATTTGGAAAGATAGATATGTGAAGAATTACAAATTTGTACCAGATACTATTATGAAATGAAAATAAAAAATTATAAAATTATATAATATTACATTATATTGAGGCTAGAGTAAAAATAACTATATTACTCTTAATTTTATTGGTTGCAGTATTAAATTTAATATCTTTATATAAAAATAATCAAACTAATATGATAAAACCACTAGCAGCTAACATGAAGATGAAATATTTTTTCACGCCTGAGACAAAATATTTAAAATTTTCCACTGAAAATCTAATCTAACATCTTATTTTCCCGTGAAGTGTTACTTCAGTGAAGCTGTACTTTTTGATAGAAATCTGTCCATCAGAAAATAAGGAGGCCAGTCGTGCCCTGAAATTTTTTGAAGAGTATCTTCCATGTAGATAGTGTAAACCAAGGTCACCATGTCATATTTGGTAGGCCCTCCCCAGATTTGTATTCCAAGCAGTTATTTCAAACCTGTTGATGTATATGAACAGACTCCCATTAATTTCAATGATGACGGGAAAGAGAAGAAATTGAATCTCACACTTAATTTAGGAGGCCACTTCTCTTGATTGAATTAAGCTCTCTCACTTCTGCTAATTCTTGTGAACTCCTAAGTGATTCTTAAAGCATTTTTTCTGAAACGCAAAGTGTTTTATGTGGCTCCCTGCTGTGCTTCTATATCTTGAAAAACAACACAAAAAAGTCAAAACCCATTAAAAGTCAGAAGTTACTAACTTTCAGTGATCAAAAGGAAGAGAAGAAGGAGGTAATTTTTTGTGCCAAGGGAATAAACAAACCTGAGAAACAGGTATTGCAGGTCTACCTAACTGCATTTATGGCCCTCAGCAGTGATTTGAATACATTATTTCAGACGTAACACTACTAACTTCATCTTTGGTTTCTCTACTGTCAACTAGGTCCTTTTCATTCAGTCAAATAACTTGAATATGCTAAATTGTATGAGAGGCATTATAAAAGTTAAAAATGTGTCATGTACCGAATTGTCTAGAGCAAAAGTTGACATGAACTGGTCCTGTTTAGTAGCTGTGTTCAAGGTCTTCTTGTTTCTTCTTTTCGATTACAAGACAAATTGAAATATTGGTTCAAGGATTATTTGGTGGTTTGTCAGTTTTTGTGTTTATTTTTCATTATTTATGACTATTTTCTAAGGGATGTAGGGAATCTTACTAGCAAAAAATCTGTGTAAAATGTGTATCTTTTACGTAGGGTAGCTCCTCTGAAGTGTCTTTGCCTGTATCCCTTGAACTTACAATTTCTGTATCATTGGATCAGTTTTGTAATGAATATTGGTGCCGTATATGATCCAGATCAGGGAGGAAGATAATTTCCGAGGCAGCTATTATTTAATTTATTTTACTTGACTTCCTAGGATATCAGATTCTGAAAGAATGATTAAGGTTCCTATACTAAATATCTGGAGCCATTTTAGCTTTTTTAATAAATGCTCAGATTTCATCTGCCTCACCAGAAGAATGTGAATCTCCTGTAGTTCCTTGTTCAGATCTGTTGAGCTTTGGGTACCCTTGGGTTCTGGAGAAAACGCTGCATGTCTGTGGTTAGTTACTGTGTCACACTGTTTTAGTTCTTGAGGCCAGATGCTGATAGATTGTTTGAAGAGACATTCTACTCATAAAAGGACATGTTGTCGTGGGTTGACCCTGGCTGGATGCCAGGTACCCAACGAAAGCCACTCACTCCCCCTGCAACTGGACAGAGGGGAGAAAATTTAACAAAGGGTTCAAGAGTTGAGATAAGGGCCAGGAGAGTTCACTCATGAAATACTATCACAGGCAAAACAAGCTCAAGCTTCAAGATATGAAAATGAATTTATTACACTGACAGAATCAGACTAGGATAACGAGAAGAAAAATAAAACTTTAAAAACACCT